>JASDQU010683980.1:187063-201329 GCA_032191745.1 Picea mariana | reverse complement strand
TAAAAAAAAATTATAAGTTGTAAAATGGAGATATCTATATTTATATTTACCTATGTCATCTAAAGTGAAATTTAAGAACACGAGAGGTTCATTTAGTACACCTAGATTTGGGATTTCATGTAAATCTGAAGTCAAAATTGTCTTAGAGTAAAATGCATGTCCTAGTCTTAATTTTGACCCAAATTGAGTGGCTCAACTTGAAGAAGGTTTAATTTGTGATTTTACACATGTATATAGCCTTATATTGGCAATTTCGGACAAAAAACTATCTAATGTGCATAAAGGCTAAATGTTTCCTTGTAAAATCAAAGGGCCAATTTGTTAAAGTTGGATATAGGAAAATGCATGTCCAAAGTTGGATAAGCCTCCATAATTTAATATTTAAGTTGGAAATTTACTATTACAATATTTTTAACATGTGTGTACAATTAGGAGTGCATTTACAGTCCAATAAGGATGATTTATATTCAAAAATATTCATGACCTTTTGATGAACCATAAGATGGTGGGTTATTAGAGAAATCAAGGTCAATGACTTCTAACCAACCAATTATACATTGAAAATGGCATAAAATTTAACAACACGTAACTAACCCACATAAAAAAATACTTCAAAGAGAATAAATCATAGAAAATATATATTTTTTTCACCTCCAAATTGATTTATTCAATTTGGTCAAGAGTCTATAATTTATCTTTTAACATCTGCATATACCTTTGTTTGTGCATTTATAGAAATAAAACCGTTTTTTGGTGCAAAAATAGCAATAACTATTTTATAAAATGAAGAGGTCAATATTACAAGAAATATTACAAGTTACGGGGTTGTAGATAAGTGGTACATCCTTCTATACCTTTGTTTGTGCAATTTGAAACTTAAAACCCATTGTCATGCAAAAAGACAAAAACGTGTCTTGTAAGACAAAAAAAAAAAATTTGCGTTGGTGTAAATTTTTCCTTGGTGCAAAATGCATGCGAGGCTGCACTAAAACACATGCTCAGGAATCAAAACTCATTTAATTTGAGTGCTTCAAATTGTAAATGATTTCTTAAGTCATTCTCATAAGGCTATATACAAGGTTTTTCATTTTTAGTCATAAAAGACTGTTGTGCAAAAATAGGAAAGTGATGCCTAGTAAAACCCTAGAAATTCCCAACATGTTTGTAAAAATTAAGCCAAGTTTTTATTATACCTTATATTTGAGTTGTAGAAGTTGATGGGGGTGTGTTTTATCATATTATACCTATTCATGTTGTTAATTTTGCAATTTCAAGTTTAAAAAGGGTTGTTGTGCAGAAGAGGCAAATTTTGCCATTTAATTTGAAAGGTCGCAATTGTACTAAGTGACCAAATTAAAATGCACACCCAAGCTTCTCTGTAACTCCAAAAATTGTTTTATAAGTTTTAATATGGAGTTCTATATACGATAAATTTACCCATGTCATCTAAAGTGAAATTTAAGAAAGTGATATGTTTCTTTCATGCACCTAGATTTGGGATTTCATGTAACTTTAAAGTCAAAATGCATTCCCCAGTCTCAATGCTGGCCCAAATTTAGTGGTTCAACTTGAAGAAGGTGTAATTTGTGATTTTGTAGCCACATATATCCTTGTATTGGAAGTTTCCGACAAAAAACTACTTGATGTGCATAAAGGCTAAAAATTTCCATGTAAAACCAAAGGGTCGATTTGTGAAACATGGCTATAGGAAAGTGCACGCCTAAATTTGGATAAGCCTCCATAATTTAATAATTAAGTTGTAAATTGATGATTAAAATAGTTTTAACATGTTTGTACAATTAGGAGTGCATTTACACTCCAAAAAGGATGATTTCTATGCACAAAGATTCATTACCTATTGATGAATCAGGGATAGTGGTTTATGATAGAAATCAAGGTCAAATACTTCTAACCAACCAATGATACACAGAAACTGACATATAAATTAAAAACGCATAATTAACCCATATAATAAAATATTTTAATAAGAATAAATCATAGACTCGGGGAACAACTCAACATGCAATGTTAACTACATAAGTATGTTTCCAAAAAACTTTTCAAACATGGGTTTAGGGTTGTTATAAGATATGCCATAGTAGAATCAATCATACACAATGGATCAACATTCATTTTCATTCATATTCCTATGAAAATCATTCATATGTGCTAATAAAGAACCATTTAGGGTTTATGCCACCATAGGGATGCAAAACATGTCAAGGGAGTGCATTTTTATAGTGTAGGCATACATTTGTCATTAACAAGGTGTGCATATTCCTCCTTACTATGTAAACATGCAATCCCATGTGCTCAACATGAAATTTCAACTTGAGGCATGCATTTTCCCCTAACATGGCGTGTATTTTTCTCAATACCCCATTTTCATGTAATTTCATAAGGTCAACATACAATTACTAACACAAGACATACATTTTTCTTCCTAGGACATTCATTTTTCATTTGCCCTATTTTCATGCATTTTTCCCTTTTAGAGCATGAGTTTTTCACCATGGGACATGCATAATTTATCTCAAGGAATGGATGTTTTGTAATCCTATATATCCTTGATATAATCATACCAATTTAACCATTAGGTGTGCATTTCCCTCAGTCTGTCATGCATTTTAACAAGACCGGTTTTAGCAATTTGACCTCTTTGTTTTACAAGGCAGTGTTTACCTTTATGCATAATGCATAACATAAGGTTTTTTTTTTTAAATTCCCACTATGTCCTCTAAAATGTAAGCCTAAGGCATTTTATGCCTTATTGTAGAATTGGGATGCTACAATTTCCCACCCATTCAATCCTCATATTGTTTCCATTATTGATTTTTCATGCTAACCATTTGGAAAATAATGGAAGGATTGTAGGATTGAATTCCACATTATTGAAACATTATTCGAATATTTAATATTTTTTCTTATCCATTTCTCTTCAAAGAGAGGAAGTACATTTCATTTGTCTTGTTTGTTGAATAATTTTTTTCTTAGATAATAATTTCTTCCATATATAATAATTTATATATTGAGCCTTTTATCAACGAAGTACTAAAGTTATGGGATGGAATCACTATGTACAACATATCTATACCAAGATGATATTGAAGGAGAAGGTGATGCAAATGAGTTGGTAGATGTTTTAGATGAAGAAGTCGAATAAGTTGAGGCAAATGTAGATGATAATGTTCTCAAAATATGTTGATATCGATGATTATGATTAGGGTTTCTATTGTTTCATAAAACAATAGGATTTGGGTTTATGTTGTTGCATAAAACCCTAATTCAATATTGTTAGAACCTCCACATCTAAAAATGCACACTTTTCTTTTAAACTATAATCTCTTCCCTTGTGCAAAATGCACACATGGATTCACAAAAATGGACGCCCATGTATTAAAACACCTCCAATTTGAGTGATTCAAGTTGTTGATGGTGTCTTAGATAATTTACACATGTGTACATATTTTTATTTTCATTTTCAAACATAAATGTGACTTCTATGTAAAAGAGACAAAATCTGCATTGTAAATTGAAAGACCAAAACAGTAGAAAGTGACCTAAGGGAAATGCACACCCATACTTCTATATTGCTCCAAATTTTGTTATAAAATATTTTCGGTGAACATAATAACATTATAAATCTATCTATATCTCCCTAAGTGTAGTTTCAAATGAAATAGGACTTCTACCTTGAACCAAGATTGAAGACTTTATGTAAAATGGAGGGTGAACCCGTCTTACTATAAAATGCACGCTTGAGACTCATATGACCTCCAAATTGAGTGATTCAAATTGTGGCGTTTGTATTTTATCAATTTACATATTTTAATACCTTTAGTTGTTCATTTTCAAACCAAAAACCCTCTTTTGTCCATAGAGGAAAAAACTACCTTGTAAATGCAAAAAATTGCATAAAGGAAAAAATCATGAAAACATGGCATGATGGAAAACGCATTCCTTAGGAAGAAAAATGCATGCATGGTGTTGACAATTTACAAGTTACATAACTATGGATATGTTTTAAACCATAAATACTCTATACTATGGTGATATCTCAAGGTTTTTCCCTTTCCTTAATTTCAACAATATTGGATTTTGACATGGAGCGAAAGGTTGGAGAATGCAAGCCAACGATTTAAAAAAATGTTTATAAATGTTGGAATGATGTTCCCCAACTATTTGACAAAATAGAAACCCTAAAATTGTTTCCCTTTCCTCTTCCTCTCACATGGGGTCATATCTCATCTTTCTCCCTATTATGTGTATTATGTTTTTTGGCCTATAGAAATGCATTTACATGTGTGAAATTGGTTGAATGCAAAGGGTGATAGGAAATGTTATTTCCCTTCACTCAATGCAAAGGATTCAATATAAGAATACTTTTAATAATAATGATTGAAAGACAATGTAGGAATTTTGGGCATGCTTAAGGGGAGTTTGAATATCGTCCCCTGGTAAGTTATTCATTATATGTTTTTGTATTGATTGTATTAATAGAACTTTATATCCTTTTAATATTTGTTACATACACTAATATTATTTGATTGTTTGTAATTATAAAGAAAGGGTGGAATAAGTGTGATATTGGGAATGTTCCAAGTAGTAGTAGAAATTATGTTGTACACATTGAGGAAGATGGCGCGAATATTGGAGATCAAGTTAGTCCTATGGAAGAAGATGAAATTGATAATACAATCGAGAATGATGGTATAAATATATTGATCCAGTACACCTTTTCTCCAATGGATGATAATTTTGATGATATTCATGATGTAATTTTGATTGAGAAGTCATAACAACCCCTTTATGAAGGATCAAGGAAAAATATTACCTTTGTTATATTGTTGGTGGTGAACTTGAAGGTATTGACTGTTTTGTCAAAAACTTGTCTCACCCAAATCCTAAGGTATGTAATATAATTTCTCACATATACATAAAAGGTCTACTTTTTTTCTCTATTTTTAGTGTTAATTAATGTGTAAATTAAGGATGCAAAGTTTACAATTAATACTTTTTACATTAACTAGTTATATTTTGCGATGTAGATTGTTAGGTGAATTTCTCTTACCAACATCAAGTAATTTACCTTGCACATACTAAGAATTATCTTCCATTATAAAATATATTGGAATGGGTATCAAGCTATCGATGCATGTCCTAATGATCATATTATATATTATGGACAATATGCATTGGAAATGAAATTCCCACAATGTCAAATCAGTGGATATTGAATCGATCAAGTAAGAAAATGCGTGCCTCACAAGGTTCTTCTTCATATTCCCATAATTCCACATTTGCAATGATTGTTCAGGTGCCAAAGAATAGCACAATTTATGGATTACCATGCAMAAAAAATAAATGAAGATGGTGTTCTTCGAATTCTTGCAGATGGTTATGCATTTAGGAACATCGAAGAAAGATGGCCAATTTTTAAAGAAGAACCTTGTAATGTTAGGATTGCATTCGTAGTTGATGATGTCAATCCATTTGGAGAGGTCAAGTCTATTTACTCAGTGTGRACTATTTTTGCTATAAACAATAACCTTCCTCCTTAGATGTCAATAAAGAGGGAGCACACAATATTGGCAATGATTGTTCTAGGTATTTGTTTACAATAATGTTTTGAACGTAAAATTTCATTCATCTTGTTCATTGCATAATTTATTTTCTACACAAACACACACACAAAGTAGTAATCATGTGTATTTTCAATCGATTAGGTAAGTACCAAGTTAAATATATGAATGTATATATTGAGCCTCTCATCAATGAGCTATTAAAGTTATGGGTTGACATCACTATGTACATCTCTAGACCAATAGGGAAAAACAAATTTCAATTCCATGGAATACTTACATGAGCAATTCATGATGTGCTAGGGATAACACATTTTTGTGGTATATAATGTACTAATGCACTTTAATAGTATATAATTTTATGAAAATATCATGCATGTTTTTTAAATAATTCATTGGTATATAATTGATATTGGCATTAATCCATATGTTGTAGGCCTTCAAACAAATGTAAATTTGCATGTCTAGTATGTGGTCCTAGGATGAAATATCATTGTTCAAGAAGTTTAGGAAAGGATATGTTTGGTGAGTAGAGGAACTTCCTCCCTAAGAACCATAGGTATCGAACTACCAACAAACATATTTTCAATTTGAAAGGAGAGACTAGAATAAAACCACGAAGAATGACACCTCACCTATGTAAGTTGGAATATAATAGAAATTGTCAAGTTCAACAATTAGTCTATGTATCATATATATATTAATGTTTAAAATTTTAATCTATATTGAATTTTGTTTACTATATCTCACAATTATTGTTGTAATTTCATTTATTTTTCATAAATATCGTAAAGGCATTAATGGGATTCCACGAGGAACGAAAAGTTACCCTATACAATTTAGTAGTTTTCCATACTATGAACACCTAAAAATAGCTCATTTGTTTGATACAATACATATTGAGAAGAATGTAACATAAACGTTATGGAGAATCTTAGATGGAAGGGGTGACAAAGAAAAAATTGTCAAAATTTGTAGTGACATTCAGGAAGCCAATCATGCAATGAAAAATGTGATTCATTCAAACATGGGTTCTCCACTTAGTGAACATATGACATATCACATGCATTCACAAGATATTAAAGAGTACCTCTAATTTCCCTAAATATTGAAAAAAACCTCCCAAAATCCTTTTGTTGAACCTCCCTCCCAATACATATTTCCAATAAAAAAAAACCTTATTTTTACTAGATATCCCCTATTTTTACCAAATACCCCCCAATACCTATAAAATCCCCAATACCCTATGTCCCCCACCCCAATACCTACAATATATTGACCCTATTTTTCACAATTTGAAAACCCCCTTTATGAATGCACGTGATAAGATAGTGGTGAACAAGGTGAAGCCCTCAACATTCAAATAGTGATGGACATCGAGATATTGATCTTCCATGGTTATTTACAGAGAAACAAAGCAATGTTGTAAAAGAGGTCATTAGGAAAATCAAAATTTTCATGGGATTTGTTTCAAATATAAATAATATCTTAACGAAGAAAGGTGAATTTGGTGGGGTAAAAACTCATGCCTGGCATACCGTAATTAAGGTAATTATTTTTTTATATTTCTATATTTCTATACCGTAATTAAGGTAAAAACTCATGCCTGGCATACCTCTATCTCTTCCAGACAACTTTGACAAMAACATAAAACAAGTCATATATGATCTTGGAAAATACATGAGGTAAGTAACAATTTCTATGAAAAATAATTATTGCAAAACTAGTTGACATATGTTTTACTTGCAATGTATATACTTAAACCTATGATTTGTTTGCATCATGTGTAGGTTGTTTCCATCTAAAWAAATCCATAAAGAATATACAAAGCATTGGAGGAGAGAAATTCCTTGGCTAATTTGTGAAATGTAAAGGTACTTACCTTCATCATTTTTCAATGCACAAGAACACTACCTCATACACCAAGTTGAGGATATTGAAATGTGTGGACTTGTACACACAAGATCAATGTGAATGGTGGAGAGGCATTTGAAATCATTGAGGAATTTTGTTAGAGAAAGAGTGTTGAACAACTGAGAGGGGGGGGTGAATTAGTTGTCATCGTGCTTAAACAATTATGCTTCTTTTAAATTCTTTACAAGGCACTCAATGATAATCACAATAATGCAGGGATATAAGCAATGGTACATTCAGCATCAGTCACATACATGAGATACACAGAGACATATATTTCCCGAGGAAACCCATAAAGGGTAAAAACCTCTTCTTCTTTATATGATAAGTATTATTTACATTCTTTACATTATCATACATATGTTCACCAACTCATTGTGTGGCTACAACCTCTATTTTTGCAAGCCGCAACTTGCTGAGAGCTCCAACTCTTTGTTTTCTATAGCTCCCACTAGAAGGAAGAACCAACTCCCTGGTTTCTCTAACACCAACTAGAAGGAAGCGCCAACTCCCTGGTTTCTCTAGCACCAACTAGAAGGAAGCTACAACTCACTGGTTTCTCTAGCACCAACTAGAAGAAAGCATCAACTCCCTGGTTTCTCTAGCACCAACTAGAAGGAAGCTACAACTCCCTGGTTTCTCTAGCACCAACTAGAAGGAAGCTACAACTCCCTGGTTTCTCTAGAACCAACTAGAAGGAAGCTACAACTCCCTATGTTCAAGCACCCACTTGAAACTCTGAGGACACCAGTCCTCCCTAGCACCTCCCTACCACCCTGATTTATGAAGATGTGTTACTGAAACTTATTACGGTGATATAATGTTCAACAAAAACTTACTAGTCTCATCATTGTTCTACAAGATTTCGCTGCTCTATCTGCCTCACTGTCTTCCTGCGCGCATACATTAGGCTTTCTGTTCTTCTTCCTTTTGTGCTCTATACACCATTTTCATTCAATTCACCTTTTGTCTTCTGTCCATTTCAGTTGTTGCACTCCACCTCCTTCTTCACACATGCATCACTCACGACAACAACAACAACCAATCTCTTCTTTGTTTCACATTCTTATACTCCCCGTGCATCTTGTGCATGCCCTCTATGCACTGGTTCTATGTGCTCTGCATGTCGAGTGCTATGCCTGTTCATCATAGCAACTCTTCAACTTCTCTATTTGTTAGGCCCAACTATCCATCATCACTGGGTGTCATAATCAGATTCCTTCGCCTCACCATCAGTTGAGATTCTTCATCTTCTGTTACAGTCGAGCTCAACTATTTTGTTGAAGATACAGGCTCCAACGCTCATCCAGCTGTCAATAGCCTCCATGAACAGTCTTTGTTCTACTGGCAGATCCCTTGAGGCTCTTCACCTTCCCTGTCAATCACGTCGAAGTGTCTTCGAGTCCTCTAGCAGAAACCATAAGTGGATTCTAGCAGTTACACTGCAAGGAGAAACATTAGCCCTCCAATCATGCCCAAATTCACCTGCACCGTTGGAGTGACTCCATGGGATCTTGCATTCATTTCGGCATTCTGGTCTTCGGCATTTTTGGGTCACCGAGGTGGAGGATTTTAGTTCTCTCCATTTCCTGACCTCCGAAACTCCGAAAAGGAGCTTAACTCCTTCCCCCAACTTCTGCCGATGTGACCAAGGGTTGTGACCTCTTGCTAAGCCTAACCGTGTTTCTCATTTCACGATTTCGACATTTTTCCCTTCGAGTCATCGTGACTCCAACATTATAAAATTCATGATCACAAAATCTCCAAAGTGATCGGATGGTTCACATAACCCACTGAGATGGACGATTGATGGGATTTCAATGTTTTTCCCTTCGTGTTTTCGAGACTCATAATGGTCCCTTTCGGCATTTCGGAGTTCGACACATCGTGATGGTGGAGTTTTTGCTTGCTATGTAAGACCCCAAAATAGAAAGTTTCGATGTGATGTAAACTTGCCGACATCACATGTGGATTGACACGTGTCGAATAGCCACCACGTGTCACTCTAATTCGTGACCTACATGTGCCTGAAATGTTGAATCAGATTGACACTTGTCATTGCCTGATTGTGCCATGTGTCCTTAGCTGACGTGGTTTGTTGACGTGTCTGTTTCGATATTTCACATTTCAACACTTCGGGACTCCTTATGATGAGAGTATATGACTTCTCCATCTCCCGGTAACCGAAATCTCGATATGATGTGCTTGCTTCTAGAATTTCGGCGTTTCTCTTTTCGGCACTTCGGGACTCCTAATGTTGAGAGTCTCTGACTTCTCCATCTCTCGGTATCCGAAATCCAAGTATCCATTACTTCGAGTGATGTGGCTATTTCAGGTTTCGAGATTTTGCATTTTGGTTTTTCGCGACTCCGGGTTTCCTGACGATGAAGAGTCTTGACTCTTCCAACTCCCGATACCCAAAATTCTTCATTTAAGTGCCTATTTTCGAGATTTTGGGATTCCATAACTCCTGTGTTGAACGGTCTCATCACTCAATTTCTTGGTATCCGAAAATCCGAAGTGAATTCAGACCAACACTTCTGATCTTGCCTGTTTTAGGATTTTGAAGGCCCGCTTCTCCTAGCACTTTAACAAACATGCAGGTTCTCCTGAATCCGATGATCACTGTTGCTTCTCCACCCACACTCATGCATCTTCCTTACTTAGAATAATTTCAAAGTGTTAAAGGCCTCGACCTTTGATCCTCCTGAGATCCTGAGTACGCCATCTCTCTTGAGCTTACTTTGTTCCTGTTTTTCCATCGATGCACACTCTGATCTTGCCATCAATGACAAGAATACTCTTCCTATAAAACATGCCAACAATATCCCCCTTTGGCATTGTTGGAAACCCTGAGTGTCTTCGTTAATCTATTTGGACCTCCAACCGTAGCATCTAGCCTAGACCACTCCTTTCCGGACCACTCCTTTTCTCCCCCTTTGACATCAATGTCAAAGAAAACATGCCCCCCCTGAGTTGTTGCAGTAATTTTAGGAGGCATTAGAGATCCAAACAATACAAAACTCCCCCTAACAAGATGGACTCTTTTAGGTGTGAGAATAAATGACACCCAGCTTCTGTCAGAGGTATTCAAAAGGTGTCTTAGCTAGAGGTTTAGTAAAGATGTCTGCAATTTGTTCTGTGGTTGGAATGTACTGGACTTGAACAACCTGATTAGTGACCTTCTCTCTCAGAAAATGATAATTTATGGGAATATGCTTGGTCTTGGAGTGGAATAAAGGATTCTTAAACACACTAATGGCACTAGTGTTATCACAATGAATTGGGATCGGTGCAGTATATTTTACCTCCAAGTCTGCAAGTGTCTGAATCATCCATAATACCTAAGTGCAATAGGTAGCAGTAGCAATGTACTCTACCTCTGTGGTTGATAAAAAAAATGGAACCTTTCTTTTTACTAAGCCATGCTACTAATGAGTCACCCAGGAAGAATGCTCCTCCACTGATGTTTTTTCTCTCATCAACACAAGTTGCCCAATCTACATCTGAATAAGTAGTTAACTAAAAATTCTGATTTCTGGGATACCACAGACCATAAGTCATTGTTTCTTTCAAATACCTGAATATTCTTTTGACAGCTTACAAATGACTCTGTTTAGGTGCAGACTGAAATCTTCCTACCATTCCTACAGCATGCATTATGTCTGGGCGAGTTGTTGTGATGTACAGCAGGCTGCCTATCATTGATCTATATGAACTTTGATCAAAATCAGGTGAGTCATCATCCTTGCTTAATTTGCATCCAGTAACCATAGGTGTACTCACAGGTTTGGAGTCTTCCATTTGAAATCTTTTCAGCATTTCTCTTAGATATTTTTTCTGAGAAATGAACATCCCTTCAGACCTTTGAGTAATTTGCAGCCCAAGAAAAAATGACAGTTCTCCTATCATGGACATTTCAAACTCAGATTCCATGGCAGAGGCAAACCATTGTACCAATGGATCCTTATTACATCCAAAGATGATGTCATCTACATAGACCAATATGATGAGAAAATTATTATCCTCTATTTTAATATACAGATTGTTGTCAGTTGTTCCTCTCTTGAACCCTTTGTCTTTGAGATACGTATCCAGTCTGTGATACTAGGCTCGAGGGGCTTGTTTTAACCCATATAAGGCTTTCTTCAGCTTGCATACTAAGTCAGGGTTATCAGACAGTTTGAAACCCTCTGGTTGTTCCATATAGACTTCTTCACTTAAATCTCCATTTAGAAAATCTGACTTGACATCGATTTGATAGACTTTAAACCTTTTATGACAAGCATAGGCAAGAAACATTCTAATAGCTTCTAATCTTGCTACGAGCGCAAATGTTTCATCATAATCCAGTCCTTCTATCTGAGCATATCCTTTACAAACTAGCCTTGTTTTGTTCCTGACAACTTGTCCTTGCTCATTCAACTTATTTTTAAATATCCATATGGAGCCAATGACATGTTTACCTTCAGGTCTATGAACCATCTCCCACATATTGTTTTTCTCAATCTGATCAAGTTCATCATTCATTGCTTTAACCCAGTGGTCATCTTTGTTGGCTTCATTGAAATTCTTGGGTTCTAGCATGGATATGAAATCTATATGAGATTCTTCGGTGGTTTTGATTAGCTTTCTCCTGGTTTGTACGCCTTTGTCTTTTTCTCCAATTATCTGACTTGCAGGATGATTCTTTTGAATGATTCTAGAGGAGGAATTTGAAGTTGATTGTTGATTTGAGTCTGTCTGAGTGTCTGAGTCTTCATCTGATTCAGAGTCTTCATTTTCTGATTCTTGGACCTGTTCATCTTCAGCTTTAGCTGTGTCTTCTGTAGAAGACTCATTACTGTACATATCTCTTGCTAGGATTCCTTCATCAACTTTTACATCAATACATTCAACCATTTTATGCAGCCTCTTATTATAGAATCTGTATCCTTTACTGTTTGTAGCATACCCCAAGAAGATACCTTCATCAACCCTATCATCATATTTACCAAGGTTCTCATCATTATTCTTTATGTAGCATTTACTCCCAAAGACTTTGAAGTGTTTAATTGAAGCAGGTCTCCCAAACCACAATTCATAAGGTGTCTTGTCACTTTGTGGTCTGAGGTGGGATTTGTTAAGAACATGGACTGTTGTGTGTATTGCTTCTACCCAGTAGGTTTGACCAATGTTCTTCTCATTCATCATTGACCTGGCCATTTCCTGCATTGTTCTATTTTGCCTCTCAACTACTCCATTTTGTTGTGGAGTTCTTGGGATTGTGTATTCTCTCTTGATCCCATGCTCATCGCAGAATTCCTTGAAGTATCTTGACATAAACTCTCCTCCCTAGTATGATCTTACTACCTTTAACCTCTTCCATGTTTGAGTCTCAGTTAAAGCCTTACATATTTTAAAATTCTCAAATGCTTCAGCCTTTTCCTTGAGAAAGGCAACCCAAGTAAGTCTGGAGTAGTCATCTATAATTAGCATGAAGTAGTTTTCTTTCCCTGTGCCTTCATGTCTTGATGGTCCACATAAATCTATATGAACTAGTTGGAGTGGTTTCTCTGTTGAAGTAAATCTCTTGGACTTAAACTGTGTCCTGTTTTTCTTCCCTACTTGACAGGGTTTACACATTGAATCTTGGGGCTTTGATATTCTCGGAAGATCCTTTACTGTCTTGAGTTTTTTGAGTTTAATTAAGTGGTCAAAGTTTAGATGTCCAAGTCTCCTATGCCATAACCAGCTTTCATCATGTCTTCTTAGATGACATTCTTCTCTATTTTCTTTCAGCACATATACATTATTTTTTGTCCTTACGCCTTTGGCCACCACTTGTCATGAGGTTACAGATTTTATCTTGCAATCCTTGGACGTGAACACCACTTCAAATCCTCTGTCACACATTTGAATTACACTAAGCAGATTATTTTTCAGCCCATCTACAAGTAGAACATCTTGGGCTTTTCCTTTTACATTACTTAAGCTCACCATCCCTTTTCCCTTTATTTTCCCTGGAGCATCATTTCCAATGGTTACGTTTCCTGATTTGCTTTCACTTAGAGATAAAAACTTGCCTTTGTCTCCCATCATGTGTTTGGAGCATCCACTGTCTATATACCAAGGGTTCGTTTTTCTTTGATTGGACAATACTAATCCACACTTGTCACTTTCCTTCTTCTTCCAAAACTTGACATTTTCAGTAGGAGATTTTGAATCTGGTTCATAGTTCCTTAACCGACAGTCAATAGATTTATGTACAAAGTTATGACAGTTGTAGCATTCAATCTCATTATTCAATAGGTCAAACTTATTGTTGCAATGTTGTCTACTCATTGAATGTTGATTATTTCTCGGCCTCCTTAGTTTCATGTCCCTAGACTTAATTTGGAAATTTACAGTCTATGAAGAATTGTTACTTGGCTATATCATTCTTTGTTGTGGGAAGTATTTATTCCTTTGAAATCTTAATTGCTCATTTCTAAGTCTTAATGAACAATTTACAGCTTTGTGACCAAAGTTAGAACAGTAGAAACAATAGCCATGGAAAAATTCTTTGTACCTGGGAAAAGGTTGTCTTATTTGTGCAAATCGATTCCTTCTATGTTGATGACGTCTTTCAGCAGTGAACACATTATTTCTTTGTTCTATAGATTTAGTTCTGGCATTTATTTTCTTACTCGTCCTGGGTGCCTGATTGTCTTCCTTTGTTTCTGCAGGTTCGTTGTTGTTATTGGTTGTACATTTGACAAACTTGATAGGTTCTTCATTTCTTGACTTGC
>JASDQU010683980.1:123754-141561 GCA_032191745.1 Picea mariana | reverse complement strand
CTAATATAATATGCCCCAATTAAGGGGTAATGAGCCAATAT
The DNA here is from genome assembly GCA_032191745.1 of Picea mariana. Lineage (NCBI taxonomy): Eukaryota > Viridiplantae > Streptophyta > Pinopsida > Pinales > Pinaceae > Picea > Picea mariana. The sequence goes on along the minus strand of JASDQU010683980.1, from coordinate 141,520 downwards.
TAGGGCTTAACAGGAAATAATCCATGCAAAAGGAATATGATGTTCTCATTAAGAATGGGATATGGAATTTGGTGTATCATCCATTTGGAACCAAACCAATCGATTGCAAGTGGGTATTCAAGAACAAGTATAGATCAGATGGCTCACTTGACAAGCACAAAGAAAGGCTCATGGAAAAAGGATTTGTACAGAAAGAATTTGTTGATTATGAGGAAACCTTTTTCCCCCATAGAAAAATGGGATACCATTTGCACTCTATTTTCCATGGAAGCATAAAATGGATGGAAAATTCATCAAATGGATGTGAAGACTACTTTCTTGAGCGAAGAATTGAAACAGAATGTGTTCATGTATCAACCAAAAGGCTTTGTTGTGAAGGGACAAGAATATAAGGCATGAAATCTCATCAAATCCTTATATGGATTGAAACAAGCATCGTGATCATGGTATGAAAAGTTAATTGAGCATCTTATGAAATTGAATTTCAAGCATTTCAATCTTGACGATGCAACTTTGTTTGTCAATAAAGTTGAAAAAAAAAAATTATATCTTGTAGTATATGTAGATGATTTGTTGATAACATGGAACAATGAGAACTACATTGCATCCATAAATAAAGAGTTTAAGAAAGGCTTCAAGATGAAAGATTTGGGACATCTTTACTAGTATTTGGGCACTGAAGTGATTCAAAATTCAAAGTGCATATTCATCTCCCAGAATAAGTACATTGGATAATTGTTGAACAAGTTTGGCATGGTTGAGTGAAATCTTGTTTCTACTCCAATTGGAACTGAATTTGAAACTCACATCAAAAGAAGGGAATGAATTTGAGGATGCAACCAAGTATAGACAGCTTGTGGGGAGCCTTATCTATCTTACTACCACGAGACTAGACATTTCATTTGTTGTTGGGATTCTTTCCAGGTTCATGCAAAATCCTTGTGAAGGACATTAATCTGCTTCAAAAACAGTTATGAAATACTTGAAAGGAACCCAATATTTTGGACACGGGTACTCTAAGGTGGATCACATCAGCCTGATCAGATATTTTGATTCAGAATTTGATGGAGATAAGGAAAACATAGTATCAAATTTATGCTATCTCATGAGTCATGGATCAAAGATTGTCTCGTGGAGATCACACAAACAATCAATCCCAACAAATTCCACAATAGATGCAGAATATGTGGCAGTTGTAGAAGCGATGAAAGAGATTGTGTGGCTCAAGAAAATACTTGAAGATTTGCAGGAGAAACAAGTGAATTCTACTCCTCTTCTAGTTGAAAATACTTCATCAATCAATTTGGCCAAGAAATACAGATTCGATATCATGTAGAGGCGAATACTATTCACTGGAGACATGGTTCCACAAATGAGAAAATTGAAAACATCTTCACCAAAGCACTTAGAAGAGAAAATTTTGAGAAGTTCAGAATGATGTTTGGGCTCACACACACCCCTTCAGATTAAGGGGGGAATGTTGGAAACATAATCCTTGGGATTGTGTTACTTGTAACATAAGTTGTAAATATGAAGAGTCATATTCGATAGGAAGGGTCACTCATTGGAGAAGACCAACAATCATTTATTTGTGTATATATGCACCTAACATGATAATGCAAATCACATTAGTGGAGTTATATTTTATGCCAATTCATGGCCTGACAACTTTAAATCCTTTAAATTAGTCCTATTTGAGGTCAAATGATACAAGTTATAGATGCATGAATGTGATCCGGAAAGAACTAATATTGAGCATGTTAATGGATTTACCATGGTTTATACAAGGATGGTTGAGCTGGGTATTGATCCTTATGTTCTTCCAAGCCAATGTGAGAAGGTATTTTCAAAGGTTCCAGGTAAGTGGGTTGGTCATATGTTGTTAGATATGATCCAAGAGGAAGGCATGTAAAGTATAATGTAGAGGAAGAATATGATGTTGAAGAAGATGATGATGCAGAGGAGAAAGTAGTTGTGTTAGATGAAGAAGAAGAAGAATTTGAGCTATATGTAGATGCAAATGTTCTCAATGATCATATCGATAATGAAATTATCGAAAATGACATTGATGATGATGTTTCTATACCCAATCCTTTCAATGTCAATTATGAACTAGTTGATATAGATGTGGAGTTGGACAAAGAAGAAGACCAATAATATTGAATTGTTGAAATGTTGGTAGAGGTATGTGATTATATATTTTGTATTATTTATTCTCTTTAAATTATTTTCTTATATGGTTTAATTATGTGTTATTATGTTTTATGCCATTTTCTTATATGTATCATTGGTTGGTTAGAAGTCGTGGACCTTGATTTCTCTCATAACCCACCAACCTATAACCTCCTAACCCATTTTGAGCATGTTCTTATTGAATTTAACTATCAGTCAATATTGATAATCTACCACAAATTTGTAACCCTCCACCCAGTAACTTTCTAACCCTCCACCCTCATCCACCATAGAAACCACATGCATTATCCAAAACCACTACCCAGGCCTTAAAAGGAATATTTGATTTCGAAGTTGCATATGGTATCCATTATAAGGTTTAACAGAGAAAATATTTTTTAATGGATATGGTTTAGGGTCATGAGTTAGAAGTTAGGGATTGAGGGATTGGGAGCCTTAGGGGTTAGGGGATTTAGTGGCTAGTGGATAAGGGGATTTAAAGGGTTAAGGGGGGTATATATAACTATATAACACATATTATATACAAATTTAAATATAAATTATATTAAAAACAAATAAATAAACAAAAAATAAAACAAATTAAAAATAAACAAACATAAAAAACACACTATGGCGCCAAACCCTTGACCAAATAAACCCACTCAAAACCCATTGACCACTACATTGATCGACCCCACCTTCCAGTAAGGAGTGTGCGTAGAGGATTAACCACTTATTTTCATTGGATCGACCCCACCTTCCAGTACAAAGAGTGTGCAGAGGAGAAACTCATTGACATTTACATTGGATTGATCCCACATGCCAGTAAGGAGAGTGCATAGAGGAGAAAATTCATACAAGGAGAAACATAAACCAAATGTGCATCCAAGGAGGGATCGATCCCATAATATCTTTGGTATGTATTTTTGTTGTTGTTGTAGATAGATAATGTAGTTCACGTAATTTTTTGTCCAATGTTAAATGGTTTACAATGGATCTGTTTGAGTTTCATTCACATCAATTTTTCCTTTTCATTCACTCCTTAGTTTAGGTTTGATACCCTATATACTACATATCTTGCCATAATTTTTTACACACAACAAAGAACAAACAAGAGTTTAAAATCATTTTTGGGGAATTAGTATCTTGTCAAAGAAGATGGTTTTCTATTATGTGTGTGACCCACCAATGGTATATATTGTTTCTCTTTCTACATATAACGACAAATTTGAGGCTTATCTTGGTCCCATGTTCCCTATTCCATGGATAAAATTGATGAAGAAGAAATAGAAAATATATTTAATTATCTGCAAATGGAACAGAAGAAAGCCTTTGTTATAGGGTAATTACCAATAAATAACAATATACCAAACCTAAATTTTACATTATGTTGTAACAAATTATATTTTTGAGGTAAACAATTTTGAAATTTTTTGATAGTAGAATATCTTGCAAAAGGTTTTGGTATAAATTAAAAGGCAAGACAAAATTATCTTAAAATGTTGATCAAGATTTTCACCTTTAAAATTTTGAGCGAGATGATCTATAGGTAGAATTTGGCGGTCCTTTAAATTGATGGTGAGATTATTTCAAGTTTGAAATGAAATTTTAATAGACAAGATCAGACCATTCATATATATCCAATATCGACGATCTCTATTTATTTCAGCTAGTGAAAGGGAACATTGGATAACAAGGGGTCAGGAGCCTATATTCAAAACCATGCTATTAATGGGTGATAACATGTCATGGCCTCATTCATTTTGATACCTAGGGTTGGTATTATGAAACCACTTTAGATTTCCCCCGAAATGCATGAATAGATGACAAGTGGCACAATGATGTAAGCATAGTACAATGAAGTCAACATGCCAGCTCAATAAAGGAATGAGGATTGACCATCGAAAAGCGTGCCCATTATTGACGTGTATTGCACGCTCGTTCCATTGATTCAGAGTTCCACATCAATTAAATCATTTAAATACCTCTTTATATTCTTCACTTAGTTTCATACCTAAATTTCTGAAAGAAAGTGATAAGCCTATGTGCACCTGGGAGAATATTCCCACAAGCAGTCTTGGCATACCAAATTTTAACTCCAAACAACATTAAAGATATGGTAATTGGTTAATCCCCAATATATGAATTTATTTGGAAATAAATCCCTCTTTGTGGTTCATTTTAAATGATTATGACTTATCGTGTAACTGTGGTATTTGCAGGTGGCATGGTTAATAAAGTTAAGGGAAGGAAGCCCAAGATAGAGAATCTAGAAGACAAAGAATATGATGGGGAGAAAAACCTCAATTCATATGTCTTCTTAGATACCACTTACAATAGAGGGTTGAAGGGATGCAATAGAGGATTAGCATAAGATAAAAATTCATAAATTTCTAGAAGAATTTTTTTCCATTTTTACATTTATGTGAAATTTCAATTATTTTCCTATAGATAAATTAGGTATGGGGAATTGAGAGTGATGTGGGGGGGAGGGAGGGGTTGTAGTTGGCCTTTTTCAGTAGAGAATAAATTATTCTTGAAACCAAGAGATGCTCATTTAGGTATTCCACTTTAGTCTTTATAGAGTCTCATACATGTTGATATGTATGTTTGTTTATTTAATTATTATTTAGTCATATAACCTTTTTATTCTCTGATGATTTATGTTGGTCTTCGCAATGGAAATGAAACTTAAAAATAGCCTATGTGTGATGTGGTTGTACAAGTTCCTGCCTCATCGATCTCATGGACACAGGTAGTTAGTACTCATTTTTCCATTTTAGTTAGTGTGTGCACAATTGTCAAATATTCACACTGATATTGTTGATTCCATTTCCTGGTAGTTTTCTTTGATGATAAATTATGTATATTCAATATCAGAAAAATAAATAAAAAATAAAATAAAATAATAAAAAAAATAACCTCTATTGACTATGGTCATGTTCCTTTCTAGTTCCCATTGATGTATAAGATTGTTCATAATATTGTAGACAACATGATTGTTCAAGCACAATAAGTTGAACAATTTTTTAATTCATTATCACAATCTACATTTTCTTATAGATGTAGATATACATGCTCTATGATGTCGTATTGGTTAAGGTGCTTGGGGGTGGCATTTGTGCCTATGGTTGGGTGACAATATTGAGATATTTTCTATGGTGAAAATGAGCACACCTATTATTTTTCTAACAGGGTATGGGCCCACACTATCTTCAGATAGTCTAACCACTAGAAGGTAGATTGGGAGGATTTTCTTAGTTATAGTTGTAGTTGCAGTTGCAGTCAAATTTTTGTTGCAACAACAAAACCCTAACCCTCGTGTTAAGGCAACTTAAGTGAAGCACTTGACCTAATTCCTGGATAACCTAGTGCACCCTAGCCTAGCGCACCTCTTGGTACTCTCAGCAAGACAAGGTGTCAAGTTTGAGTTTTTGGTCAAAGTCAAAGGTTGACCAAGTCAAATTCAAAGGTTGATAAAATCAAAGCAGTCATGACTTACTCTAAGAAGTCAGAAAATAAATTAGAAGGGGCTTCTAACTTTAGAGATTGGAAGACAACGATTGACCTCATCCTTGTGAAGAATAAAGTGTTGGATATCATGAAAGGAAAGATCATGGAACCACAGTTTGAAGCAGAAAAAGAGAAGGAACCTCAAAACTTTGTAGTTATGGAGAAGTTCAAAGACAATGACATCAATTATATGAGTGTCATAGTGGACTCTGTAAAGGACCATTTGATACCCTACATTTCTCATCTTGACTCATCTAAGAAGATGTATGATGTCCTAACCAACCTCTTCTCATTCAGAAATATTGGACAAGTGATGAAGCTAAAGAATGAGCTCTGTGACATGAAAAAGAAAGATGATGATCAATCCTGCATAACAAAGTTCAAGAGATTCGAGAATAAGAAGAAGTTTGGCTCAAGGAAGAAACCAAATCAAGAAAAGGATATGTCAAAAATACAATGCTTCAACTGCCGAAAATATGGTCACTACAGGAACCAGTGTCCTGAGTTAAATAAATGGAAGGAAACACACGAAGAAACAGTTTCCAAAGAAAAGGAACCCTCAAAGAAAGTCGAGCAGGATGAAGCAGACTTTTTCTTCTAGTCAAGGTAACAATATTCTTTTGTAGCCTAGTCCTTATACATACCATGTTTACATAGTTCATGTACATATCATGTGTATCTATTTCTTGGAAGATAAGATGGTMAAAATAACAAGATAGGGATTCCAATTACAATGACTACTAGTCAAACAATGTATCTGAAAAGGATGAAGTATGYTGAAAAAATTTGGTGACAATTCCTATAAGTAACAACTGGAAGATGGACCGCAATCAGAATCAAACTTGAAGAAACCCGGGAGGAGTCAAACCAGAAATAAGTTAGTAATCAAGAGGAAACTAGAATAGACTCGTGACACTTTATAGAAAGAAATAAGAATGCAGACGAAAGCATGGACTCTATAAGATGGAGGGAGATTATTGAAAAATTTCAAAAGAAGAGCATGCATATTTCTCATTAAGGAATGAAGTCAAGATTAGAAGGAGCTAATCCCTAATGATATGATCCATTGTATAAGAATCAGTGAAGATTATGGAGTATCTATCCATGTTCTTCATTGGAAGTAGCAGCCATTCAAAAAGAAGCTTTGAGTATCCTTGGTTGTCCATCTACATTCCTATGATGAAAGGAATAAGTTGGAATCTTCAGGAAGTAAGGAAATGAAATATATAGAAAACTCTATGGACCCCAAATTTGAAGAACATGAAAGATTCCAAGAAATAAATAAAGAATAACCAATTGAACCAATTATTATAGCGAGAATCATAAGACTACCAACATAGTTTGAACCCACTAGAAGCAATCAAGCAGAAGGAATGGAAGGAACTTGTGATGAAGAACAATGTATGTGATAAATTGTGAAAAATTCTTATGAATGGAAGAATTGATAGATACAAGGAGAGATTCGTAACTAGAGGGTTCTCCCAGAAGGAGGGAGAAAACTATGATGACAACTTGTTCTAGTAAACCAGATATACCTCTATCTGAGCCATTATATCTCTTGCAGTATCCATGGATTGGAGTTTACATCAGTTATATGTAAAGGACTATTCTTCCCAATAGAGAAATTGAGGAAGAAGCATATGTAGAGCAACCTCAAGGTTTTGAGGTATACCAGAAAGAGACCCTTGTATGCAGATGGAAGAAGACCTTGTATGGATTCAAGCAACTTGGTGCAGATCCTCTCATGTACAACAAAAGCATAGTGAAAACTTCCTATGACAGAGGAAGTGTATCAAAATGGTTCTTCAGAAGTCCGGAATAATGGATTGAAAATCCATGGCAAGCTCCCATGATGCCAGATATGAAGAAGTTGAGAGACTCCGATCCAGTAGAATCGTCCCTGTATCAAAAATTGAATGGCTCGTTGATGTATTTGGAGAGTACTCAACCAGATATTTGCTTTACTGTGAAAATAGTTCCAGGTGGAACCTAGCCATGAGAATTGAATAAATCATGCCTTGAAATGTCTTCATGGGAATTTTGAGTTATGATATACAATTGCATGGATTTATCGATTCAAATTGGGTAGGGGGTGTAGATAACAGAAGAAGTGCTTCTTGGACATGTTTCAGTTTGAGCTTTGTCATGATATCATGGGCTAGCAGGAAAAAAAAGTTTGTTTCACTCAACACTGCAAACGAAGAATATGTTGCATCTTGTGATGCTTGTACGAAAGTAGTGTGGCTCTGTAAGTCAGTTTCTAGACTGTTTGATCAGGTACTAGATTCAACCATGATATATTATGATAATCAGCGTTGTGTGAAGATTTCAAGGAATCGAGTGTTCCATGATAGGTCGAAGCACATTGAGATCAAAAATCATTTTCTCCATGATAGATTCCAGAGGGGAGAAGTGGTTCTCCATTATATCTCCACAGATGAGCAAATAGTAGATATTTTGGTAAAGCCTATATCCAAGATGAAAAGTTTGCATACTTAAGGAACAAGTTGGGACTCGTGAAGATGAATTCCTTATTGGAAAAGGATGTGATTACTACCAGGTTGGGAGGGAGCACTGATATGTTATTGATATATGGAAATTCATTTTCAATTTTGGAAAATGGTCCAAGTTGGGCAGTCACTTTTTAGTCCGGAAAGTGGTCCAATATTTCAGACAGACAACCATTTTCTAGTTCAGAAAATGGTCCAGAACAAATAGTCATTTTCTTAATGAAAATGTTCTGATAGATTGCCAATGTACCATAGACAATGATTCCCCTTTATGGCCAGTGTGGGGGGATGTTCTAGGACAGTCATTCTCCTTGGAAGACACTCTAAGAAGTGGTCAAGAAGAATCGTCCACCTCTCCAGGCAGTCATTCTTTCAAAGTTCACAGTTGTGAGTATTTTCAAAGAATGGTATGATATAGGAGGTTGGTGCAGGACAATCGTTTCTGTAGGAAATGGTATGGACAGTCATTCCCTAGGGCAGACTCATTCTCTCCATGTTTCACTGTGAATCATGCCGAAAGAATGGCCCAGTTAGGTTGAATGGTCCAGGTTGAGCAATCAGGGGTAGTCATTCTTTAGGGAAGACTCATTATCTCCAGGTTGCACTGTGAATCGTGCCGAAAGAATGGCCCAGTGAGGTTGAATGGTCTAGGTTCAGAAATCATGGACAATTATTCTTCTATGCTTGGGAAGAATAGTCCAGACAACCCATGGATGGTGTTTAACCTTCCGAGGGAAAGTTATCTTCCATATCTCATAGATGTGAGTGGAAGAATGGACTAGATGAATCAGTTTGTATCATGATATTGTTTATGAAGGTTGATATCAGATGATATGATTGTTGTGGAGACTGTGTGTCCTTGGACAGTATATGTATGCTATTGTGGTGGATGTGATCCACTAGTAGTGACCATGTGTCATTGGTTAGTAGTCGTGTGCTACTATGAGTGGTTGTGTACCACTGGATGGTAGGTGTATACTAATATGAATATACACAGTTGTGTTCTATTGGATGATTTCCATGTAGACTATCTATTTAGATAGTGATTTTGGTGCTCGTGATTTGATCATGAGATAGTCTGTGTCGCTATGATGATGCTACCATTTGAATGGTTTGTTTGTGATCAAGACCATTGTATTTAATACCTCCATGGCTAGGAGGGAGTGTTGATATTACAGTAATTATGGGAGGTATTAACCTCTATGTGTAACCTTTGACGAGACTAGAATATTCTGGGAATCAAGAGAAACCCTAAAAGATCAGGAAATAAACTTAGAAGACAAGTCAACTTAAGATAATAATTTATATTAAATTATTATCCTCCAGAAGTAGAATCCAACCTAGTTAGGTCACTTGGAGGAATATAAATAAGAGAGTGCTAGAGCTCATTTTTCACACACACTCTCAGATCTGCATAAGGACAAGTGGTGTGCATGACTGGAGGAGAGTTGCAGTTGTTGTAGTGGCAACTTGGTCTTTAGTTATGGTTGGACTTGCTGCTTGCTTATGGTTTGAACTTTATGCTAAGTATGCTAACTCTGGAAAGAGTTAATCTACCTTGGTTGGCTATTGGTTCTATGGTTTTCTTCCAGAATTATTATGTGTGTCAATGTTAAGGTGCTTGGGGGTGACATTTGTGCCTATGGTTGGGTGACAATATTGGGATATTGCCTATGGTGAAAATGAGCACACCTATTATTTTTTTAACAAAATATATGGTTTACAACAAATCCACAATCCTATAACTTGTAAATTGTAAATTTCCAAGACCATATATGGAGTTTTCTTCCTGGGGCATGCATTTTTTGTCATGCCCTAGTTTCATGCCTTTTTTTCCATTTACAAGGAATTTTTTCCTTTATGCATGATAGAGGGTTTTTGGTTTCAAAATGCATAAATAAAGGTATGAACATATATAAAATGATAAAATACAAATTCCACAACTTGAACCACCAAATTTGTAGGTCATATGAGTCTTAGGCGTGCATCTTACAGTAAGATGATTTTACCCTCCATTTTACAAAAATTCTTGAAACTTGGTTCAAGGTATAAGTCCTTATTTATTTGAAAATGCACTTAGAATAATATATATAGATGTAGAATGTTATTAACTTCACCCCAAAACTTAGATCACTAAATTTGTATCTATATATAAGCATGAGCGTGCATTTCCATTAGGTCACTTTCTATTGTTTTGGTCTCTCAATTTACAAGGCATATTTTACCTCTTTTAGAGAGCACCCACTTTTGTGTTTGCAAATGAAAATATAAATATGTAGAAAGGTGTAAAATTAGACACCTTCAAAAACTTGAATCACTCAAATTGTAGGTTTTTTAACACTCGGGCATGCATTTTTGTCAATCTTGGCGTGCATTTTGCCCAAGAAAATAAATTACAACTTAAAATCAAAACACGTATTTCTTAAGTGTAAGTACGCATTTTTAGATGTGGAGGCTCTAACAAGATTGAATTAGGGTTTTATGCAACAATAGAAACACTAATATTAATCATTTATATCATCAAATATAGAGAACATTGTCATCTACGTCTAACTCAACTTCTTCGACTTCTTAGTCTAACACATCTACCTGTGTTCCCTGTGTCCAATGCATCACAAGAATGGATTTTAGTCTAGAATATCAAGTTGAATTTTTTTTCACTTTATTCTCCACCCATCGGAATACCGATGTCCATATTCATCATTGAAAATCCAATGGAAAATGCCCCTCCCATCATGGCTTCTACGACCAATGCCTCGAGTGTGTTGACACTGTGATGGATCATTCCCACCCTCCGTCACAAAACTGACGGGATTTTCCTGGCATAACATTGCAACGCTGATGGACTTTACTTGCCATAACTTCTCAAATCTGAAGAACCGTGGCGTCCCCATTGTCGCCCCTCTCATGGATTCGTCTGGCCATAACATTACAAGTCTGATGGTGTGCAATTCGGTGCTACAATGGGATTTCCACGCCATTTCATCGCACGATAGATAGACACTTGGTGGATGAAACTTTCCCAAAAAAATTCCACGTGGAATTCGTTTGCATCGAATGCATGAAAACTATATATTATAGTCGTCATTGCGATGCTATTTTGCGATGAATGGTTGGCGATTAAATCTCTCGTAGATGCCACGTGCCACGTGGAATCTTTTCATGTTGGGCATACAACAACTGGTTACGTTCATCGATCATGCGATGAAATGACTGTGATGAGCATTATGAATCCTATTCGAAGGAAGTACGACAAGTATTTGTCAGAACCTCATCGGAATGTCGTCGGAAATTAGGACAAATGTTATGGTGCCCTAGCAGTGGAAATGTGACCGGAATGATTTATCCAAACAATAATGTGGCATATGGGGGATGCAAATTTCATCATTTAGTAACCCTAATTTTATTACTATGACTAAGTTTATATTCTTGGTGATGTTAAACTTGATGAATATATATCATCTTATAAACAAAACTGATTAGATATGATCCATTATGGCCTATTATCTTCACTAAGTTGTCTTTAGATATACCGAAATTTAAGGGTAAACCTAGGGAGGATATGTCAAACCACACTATGAATTTCCATATTTGGTTTTCTTTGAACTCATTAATGAATGATAGTGTGCGTTTGTGGCTTTTTCAAAGAACACTAATAGTGGTTGCTACTACGTGTTACAATAAATTACCTCACCCATTCACTATGAGACTAGAACTAATCTATTAACATCATTATGAAAAAATACGTTGATTTTTTTATCACATCTATGAGTGGAGACGAAGATGTCAATTGATTATTACCGATATTTCTAATCATTTATTAACATCAGATCATTGATTTGAAAGTTTATATACTCACAATCAAAATTATTATCAACACTCGATACCAAAATTTTGTTGGTCTCTAACATTGAATGCGCTAGTAGAAAGAGTGCAAAAATTACGTAAAAATGGCAAATTTTGGGAGCTATAACGTTTTTCTTCAAACTCAAAATGGAACACGAGTATAGTCATTGAAAAGAGATTTCATATGACAATGTAATAAAAATTTCATATTTTCAAGGGGTGTTCCTATATACTCTGAAATACTATAAAAACATAGCCTTTAGGCTTGAATAGACAATGTATGGAAGACCCCCAAAGTATATTGAATTTAGGGAAAGAAGTCTACGATAATATAGGAGAATAACATATGTGAATATGACTAAGGAAAAATGCATATACTACATAATGATTCTTGTACAAGGATGTGGAGGCATAGTTGGATGGGCAAAAACATGGATGTGTAAAGTGCTTGATAACTAGAAGAATGAATGATTGGACCAAAGATGTCTAGGAGTACATGGAAAGAAGAAATAAATTTTGATGAGCATAGATATTTAAGCTAATAATTGTTATAGCAATGTTGTTAACCATATGTCTAAATATTGTGAATTAAAATTCTTGATGTTTAGTGAAAAAATGATTTTGGGACTAATATTGAAGAGAGAAGGAACCAATAAAGGTTGATTATTCCTTAGCCAAAATGCATGCAATGCATTGACTAAGGTCAACATATGTAGGTTAGATTGTAGAGAAGAGATGTGGGAGTCATGATCATTGTAGTTGGTTATTGTATACAAAGAAACAATAGCAATAGGGGACATGGAATATACCAACACATATAGATGGAATTCTTATGTATACATGAGGATGTAAGTTCCTTAACCCCCTGGAGATAGAGAAAGGAAACTAAGTAATAGAGGTTGTAGAGCATGATTGCAAGGAAATAATTTATGAGAGTTGGTATGGTAGAGGAAATATTCCAAAGAAAAAGAGAAAATTATGGATAGCTTGGATGATAAAGGATAATTGCTAAGAAAAAGAGAATATGCATGAAATGATGGGTGAACCATCCTTGTGGGAAAGCTATATGTATGCTTAGAATATTTGTAGGATATGGAACAACAACTTCTGTATAAAGAAGGTGAAGTAAATAATGAAATTTCCCTCATTCTAAAAGGTGCCAATAGAGGAATAATGCATTCCATTGTGGGGATTGGTATTGGAGAACAAAGTTTAACTTCACTAAGAATTATCCAATAAAATAAAGAAGAAATTTTAGAGTGGAATAAAGCTCAAGTATAGTTAGAGATAAGCAAGGGTGTGAGATGCCACATAATGAATGCCCAAGTTTTTTAAAGGCATTGAGGATATGATTCCAACAATAAAAAGAAATTATTGATATGAGATGAAGTAAGTGAATGCCAAGTGCAATTGTAAGTATATAAATTGATAGAAATCAAAGAACATAAGAATTGGAATGACATCCAAATGAGAAGTATAATAAGACATATGAAGTGAAAAGAGTATATACACTTGGTATTAGTTGCAAGGAAGAATGGACCTATAATGAGCCCATATGAATTTGCAATGATATATAATGCATCATGATAGTGTGCTAGAAATGATGAAAAATGAAGGTAAGGTTGGGGATAGATTGGCCAAAGAAAAAAGAAGCGACTAATGATGTTACAATATCAATAAGGGTTGGAAATCAGGAATGGTCAAGTTAGATTTGGTTGAAGGTGGTCAAGCAAATGGAACAACAATTTCTAGAGATAAGTAGAAGGCAAAAGAAGCTCAAAGAAAGCGCACAGATGTTTCCAGAGTCAAATGGGAGTTGAGGGAAGCTTAGGATAACAAAGCAAGCTACAATTTCCTAATAATATTGACATAGAAACAATTAGAGAACAAGACTAGCAATGAATAATTGATAAAGAGGGGGATTTCTCACCTTAACCTAACATGTTTATAGAATATAACTATATGTTTTAAAAAGTATAAAGTATAAATATCTATAGATATTATGCATTCTACTTGGTGAGGAAATCACAACTAATGATCCATTGTGTGATTGGCAAAAATACCATGAATTGGGTCGACTATGATGTGGAAGTGGAATTTCATGCTATGCAAAGTAATTGGAAGAGAGAATTCCTTGACTCTTCTCTTGCTACATATTTGTATTTCTTAATATTAATAAATTTGTTAGATGTTCTTCATTTTAAAGAACATAGGAATGTTGGAGATGAAAGAGGATAGAAATATGGAATGCAAATGCACTAGTGGGCATATGCATAGATAATGCATGGTGCATATAGATACGATTGAGAATATGTGATATTACATATTGGTAAAGATTAGTATGTTGTTACATATGCCATGAGTATGGCATGATGATTAAGTATGAATGATGTGATTGTGTAACCAAAAATGGTGAGAGAATGGTTGAAGATGTTGATTATACTATTTCATTTGAAAATCAACCTTCTGAAGAAGGGATAAGAACAAGAATTTTCTAGTCAAGAGGTGGGTGAAAGGATTATGTGGGCTTCCATAAAATTCCAACTAATCAATGAATATCAAATATGTTAATGGAAACCACACAAGGTATGGATTTAGTATGCTTATATCGTGTATGTTCTGAAGGGAATTTAGATAAGAATTCCTTAAATCATGACTTGATATCATAAGATTGGTATGTTTATGTTGTGTGAATGATTTTTATTATATAGAAAACAAAATGAAAGGTAGGAATATGAATGGAAATATACACAAAAATATCATGAAACCCAAACTCTATTAATGAATGAAATAGGAAAAGACCGTAAACTGCAAAGCARCACAAACTACCTAGAATGGTGGTAGCTTATCTCTGAAGAGAAAGGTGTCAGCTACACTCATTCACAATAAAACATTACAAGAGGCCGAAAATGGCCTTTTAACATAAAGTACTAATCCTTAAAAGGAAAAAACCCTAAAGATCCAAAACCCTGACCCTAGGGGATGAAGCACCAAAAGGATTGTAGGCCCTGAAGTGGTTAGTTGATATGCCAACTTCCTGGGGGTGAAACATTTGCATACAATATCCATTTGGGGTGCATAGTAGCTCTTGGAATTATATAATTGATAAGTACAAGTGTTGGAAGGATTTGGAAGGCCATGTCCACCCAGGTCCCTAAATAGCCAAAAAACATTGTTTAAGACCACAAAATAGCCCCAAAAGTTTAGGACCTAAAAATTTATAAATAAAAAAATTGTCAAGAAGGAGAACTATTTTGAGTCAGTGGAAGAGGTGGGTGGCCATCAATGTCCCCTTGGATCAGTGAATTCATTTTTGTGAATAATACCCAACTGGGGTGTGGTAAAGGAAGAAATATTTAGACACGTGATATTGCTAAAGTCTTTTAAATGCATCCATATGAGATAAAATGCCATGTCATGTTGGGTTAGTTATGAGTAAATAACCAATACAAGTCAAGATGTATGATCATGTTGTGAGAGTGAATGCCAAGTGAGATAGCCATGTATGAGACCATAGTGTTGTTGGATATGGAAAGGTTATAACATTGCATGAGTTCCCAATGGTCTCCCTACTTGTGTTAGTGTCTTGAATTGTAACCTTGTTGTCAATATTTAAGACACCATTAGAGGGGAATAATTATTTAAGGAACTATTGAGTAGAGAAAGGAAACACCTTCTAGTATGCCTAAGGGATTGTTTAGCAAAGAAAGGGTATATTTCTAGTGTTGTGTTGGACTGAAGAGGAAGGTGTGCAAATGGTTGAGAAAGTATTGGGGAGGTGTCTATATGATGTGTCAAGGCATTGGATAAACCTTCCAACTCATCATGGTGGAATGTTTGATGTGAAAATATGGTATTGAATCAATGCAAGGCTACATTGAGTGGTTGTGCATAAGTAGATTGTGTAAATGTTGTGGTTGTGCACACATATATGATGGCACATATATTTTATTACATTGTGTGAATGCATGTGTGTGCCATATTTCATTTCAAATAGCATTTTAATCATTGAAGTGATGGAATTATTGGTATCTTTTAGTTCTGAGATCATTTCATAGGGTTGTTGTGGATGCAGTGAAGGGATTGTAAGCATAAGTAGTCATGTTCTAATGACTACATGAAAATTGTGTCGGGAGAATAGAGTTATAGAAAGGTCTATCTTGGATATGGAAGTAAAAGTATGACATGATGAATACATGGAATATTACCTACAAAGTTGAAAGATTTGGAACTTTCAATATTAATTGGAATCTAAATTGTTGTAGTAATTACTAATTCAAAAGTTGGCTAATAGATGGAGAGATGACTCATAATATCCACATGTTTATGTTTATGRCATAGGTGGATGGATCTACCTAGTAAGGGAAAATTATAACTATTGTAAGATGGAAAGATCGAGGAGAATTCCACCACGATGCCACTGGAACCCTATGTTGGYGCTCTTCATGCATGAAAAATACTTGGCAAGATGGATCACATAAGTGATTGTTAAATAGAGAAGGGGATGCTTGAGACTACAGGGGAAAGTTGTTGCAAGGAAGAGAAATCTTGAGGTTGTGTCAGAAAGGATAGTGAGTTAAACTCTCACCCATAGTAATCTTCCAAAGCAAACAAGTATTTACACAAATAAGTGTTGGGATGATTGCATACTTATTTTGTGTTATGAATACATATTCTTCATCTATGAATTTCTTTTGTGAAGGGGATAATTGTTGTATAATATGTTTATAACATGCATTTTTTTCTTGAGGAATAATATAGATACATTTATATATGCCAAGACTTAGGAGGTTACAAATTACAGTGAAAAACAAATGATAAAGCATTGTATCCAAGATAGCCAACAAGTATGCAAGTTTTCAAGGAAGAGGATAGCATTGCAAAAATAAATAAATTATGAAGACAAGGTCTCATGGTTGAAAAGAAAATGACATCGAGGATGGTATTATTCCAAAGAGGGGGAGTAATGTAATACCATGGTTTAGACCCCCATTTGATTATGACTGTATATGTAATGTTAAATTGGATACAAGAAAAATATATATGGTCTAAGTAAATAATGACTATAGAATTTGTAGATATGTAAATGGATTTGAAATATAAAGTACACTAACAATTGCAAATGAATAAGGACTTGAGAGAGATGAGGGACTATAATTACATAAGTGGGAGAAGTGAAAGGGGGATTATACAAGGCTTACAGGAGATAAAGGGAAATGACCTTAGTGAGTAATTTAACCTAAGTACTTAAACCATTGATTATGAAACCTTCACTATTAATCCCAATTTTATATTATTATAAGATTTGGGATAAAAAGTAAAACATGGGGTTATCATGAAGACATGTGGTGAGAGATTAACATGCATTATTGTTGGTTGTTGTATGATGGGAGTATGGTCATTATATGATGGTTGTATATAGGTTAGATTGTTAGTTATGGTGTGATGATTATGATGAATATGCTCTGAATAATTGAAAGTGTACTTTCATGCAAGCTTATGTTGTTGATATATTGTGATTATGAGAATGACCATAGTTCCGTTGTAAGGAATTTATGATCCAGGTGGATATCAGAGGCCACCCACCTTTTCCAAATGGCTCAAAACAGTTTTCTGGCCATTTTGACAATTTACTATTTTTAGCAGGTTTTCACTTCCGGGGCCATTTTGAGGGTCCAAATGAAGGTTTTTCGAGATCAAGGTTCTCAATGATAGCCGAAGGCAT
>JASDQU010683980.1:80721-123654 GCA_032191745.1 Picea mariana | reverse complement strand
AGGCTCGTCTAGACAAATCCCATCACTCCCTCTTGGGTATAATGCCTTGAATGAATCTATCCCAATTCCTACCCAAGTTCCATACGAAGCTTCTGGAGTCTTTACTCCTCCTAGGTATAATGTTGCTTCCGGTTCTATTCCAGCACCATCCTAGTTCCTCTTCGAAGGGTCTAATCCACCTTTTATAAGAGGATTCGGACCCAATGGCTCTACTACCTTTGAAATTTCTACTCTGTTATTCACTTCTGGTTATCAGATTCCTATTGGGGGACAATATAACCTAGGGGGGGAAACTCAATTTGGAGGTCAAACCCAAATTGGGGAATCATCCTCACCTGGAGGACAATCCCTACATGGAGGATATAACCCACAGTATAATCCACAGTATGGACAGAACATCCCCGGATCCCTAGCCCAGTATTGGAATATTCTTATTCAAGGGAATCCACAATCGTCTGGGAGAAACAACCTCAGGTTTTCTCTTTTATACCCCCTAGTTCAGGCCAGTCATACCTCAGTTCTTCCAATCCCATTTGGGGTTCGAACATTCAACCTAGTGTCCCTCCCCAAGCGACCATCCCCAATCAGTACAACCCTATGGCCTACCCGCCTCCGCACACACACCTGAATCTGTTAGGACCTTCACCTCACATACAAACTGCTTATGGTCCTACTGGTCTACCGACATGACTCCCTCGCCAAAGTTACAAGTTTCCTCCCGTGAATAGAAAATTACCTTTTTAACCCACCTTGGATCTACCTGATTTGTCTAGAATCTTGAATGATCCTATCCTGCATTCTCCCCACTGGCCTGTGGTATCAACCAAATTACCGTCCGATATCCCAAAATTTGACGGTAAATCGGGAGAGGATCCGAATAACCATTTCATGACTTTACACCTTTGGTGTTCATCCAACTCTTTGATGGATGATTCCATTCGGTTATGACTCTTCCAACAAACTCTCATGGGTTCGGCTGCAAAATGGTATATAGAACCACCACGAGGTTTCTTCACTGACTTTAATACCCTCGCCATGGATTTCCTTACACACTACCAATTACCAATCCATTATGAAATAGGAACCAAGATCCTAAGTTCCTTAAAACAAACTAAAGCCACTCACATCTCTGATCAAATTCATGAGTGGAGACAAAGACGTCGTTTGATCAAACTCGATCTTCCCAATCAGTGATTGGCGGAGTGGTTCACGAAATCATTCGTGAATAAGATCTCTCATGATATTTCCATGGGTGGTGTTGTCACTGAAGAAAAAGCTATCAATTGTTCTCAGTACCTTGACCTCATTTATATATAGACAGGTACTCTTTATGACTTACTCCCTGATGCACCTCGCCATTCTACCACCGCTACTTGAACTACCCCTGCTACTTCTCATGCGGCTGACGATGTGATTGGAAATTTCCATGCTTAACCTCAAAATACGCAAGCCTCTCCAACCAACCCCAAGTCCAATGCTTCTAATGTTCAAAATGATCTGTCTCTTACTCCTCCCACCAACAAAACGACTGAGGTTAACTCTGTTCAATCTACCCTTGCCAAAAATAATAAATCTAAAAAAGGAAAGGTAAGAATAAGGAGGAAAAAAATAACCCGCAGTATGAGAAAACCAAAATCCAACCTACTGATGATAAGGATAAGCGCAAACCCCGATACCCTTTCCTTATCTGTGGTGACGATCACTGTATGAAAGATTGTCCAAGACGGGTCGAGGTTATTAAGTTCCTCCAAGGGACCGCAGAACCTCCCACACCTGTCGTTTTGTCTCAACCTTTCCCTTCTCAACAACAGGCCCAACTGGTCATCCATGACCAACCCTCTCCCTCCACTACTTCTTATGTACTCATGTGTACTGGTGATTCCATAAAGAATGACGTTACACTAACCACTCAAGCCAAAGATTATTCTTCCTCAAAGGAGAAGGTTGACGATATACCACCTTCATTGGTTCAACAACCTCCTTCAACCTCACCTTCCAATGGTCCTCTTCATCTCGAAATACTGAGTCTCGATACAGTTCTTCGCCCTCCCCCAAAGGGTGTTGTTCAAAAGTCTGCCTTCAACCCTCATGCATGTGCTGCCCAGAACTACAGTATTGTAGTAGATCTGGTCCAAGCACCTTCTGCGATGTCATCTCTCGAAGTCCTTCAAAGTTTCCCTGCTCAATGGAAGGCACTGCTAAAGGCTATTGATGGAATTGACCCTACAGATACAAATTTGATAATTTTTTACCTCGAAGATCACATTCCAAGACTCCCCCCTCAACTAGCATTCCAAATACAAGTTGTTGTCTCTGACAAGAACATCTGTAGGACTGTTATTGATGAGGGTGCCTCCACGTGTGTAATTTCTGTTGCCTGTTGGAAAGCCATCGGCTCTCCTCCTCTGACTGAATCACATAACATGCTTAAATGGCTCTGGATTTAAACCTTACAGTGTACTTCCTTCATTGTCTATTACATTGGAAGGAAAATTGGTCAACATTGAAGTTGAGGTCTTTGATGCACCTCTCGATTATAACCTCTTACTTGGTCGTAGATAGATTGACTTGATGCGCGCCATTGTGTCTACCCACATCAGGGAAAGTTCATCACTGTCGACCAGTTAGCCTTTTTCAACTCTGACACCCGTACTAGAAACGTACCTTTTATTGTGAAGACACCGCCTAGGTATGAGAACGTTGGTGTGGGCCTACTTAAAGATTCCACTCTGATGGGCACTTTCTCGATCCCACCTCTCGATGTTCCACCTCCTTTGGTTGCCTCGATCAACATGATTTCCACCTCGGTTCGCCCAACTCACCTGTCTTGCGACCCATGAATCATACCCGAACCTGGTGATTATCCTCGCTACGGCAACCAAATGCCTTTAAGTCCGATTGAATCTACCTATCAAACCATTCAATCGACAACCCCTTCTACCCCCTCTCTTGGTGATTCGTCTCCTGACCCATTCCACGTTATTTTTCCCATAGACCAGATGATTATGTCGGTTATGTCGATGGAAGATACCCCTTGGGATGATGGACATCATTATTCCATTCTCTTCCTTGAACAACACACCATCGAGAGTTACCAATGGATCTCGACTATGTCTATTGTTGTTGTTACTTCCTCTATTCCCGAGACATCACACGATGTGTTATATGAAGGGAAATTAAGTAATATTTTGCCTATCGCCTCCCTCAACATATCCATTAAACCTGGAGTTGTTGAAAATGTTCATATTGGAGATTCGTGCTCCACTGACGAGATTGTCGCATATAAATCAGTTTTCCAAGAATTTCTCGACATCTTCGCTTGGAGCTATGAAGAGATGCCAAGTATTTACCCTGATATTGTTGTACATGAAATTAAGATGTACCCGGGTGCTAGACCCGTCTGGAAGAGACTTCATCCGGTCCACCCCCGTAAAGCAACTGTTATTAAGCTTGAAGTCAAAAAACTTCTTAAAGATGGCTTTATTTATCCTGTGGATTTAACTGATTGGGTATCCAATCTCATTCTGGTTAACAAGAAACAAGGTATGATCTGTGTCTGCGTCGATTATAGGGATATAAATCAAGCTTGTCCTAAGGACAAATTTCCCACCCCCTTTATTGACCAGATTGTCGACGATTGCGCCGGGAGTGAAATCTTCTCTTTAATGGATGATTTCTCCGGCTATAATCAAATCAACATCTTGCCCATGGATCAACACAAAACCGCTTTTATTTGTCCTTGGGTCACCTTTTCCTACCAGAAACTACCCTTCGGTTTAAAGAACGTCGGTGCGACTTTTCAACGTGCCATGTCTTATGCTTTTCATGATATTAAGCACATTGTACATCCATATCTCGATGACCTACCGACACATTCCATGCATCGTAGTGACCATCGGACACACCTCCGAGCCATCTTCCTTCGTTGTCGGTTCTATCGTATATGATTAAACCCAAAAAAATGTGTTTTTTGTGTGGAGTCTGGCTGACTTCTAGGTTTTATCGTGTCACGCCAGGGGATCAAGGTCGATCCTTTGAAGGTCGAGGCGATCATCAATCTCCCTCCTCCTTCTTCACTTCACCAGCTTCAAAGTTTGCAAGGGAAGGAAAACTTTTTACATCGTTTGATCCCAAACTATGCTCAATTAATGCTCAGATTTACTCAACTGCTCAAGAAAGGTTATGAGTTCATATGGGATTCCACTGCCAACAAAGCTTTCGAAGCTTTGAAACTGACTTTAACCCATACCCCATTACTTTTCCCACCCGATTATAGTCAAGATTACTTCCTTTATCTCGCTGCTTCGAACTCTACCATCGCCATGGTTCTAGTCCAAGAAGATGATTCACACGACGAACATGTCATTTATTATTTGAGTCGGAGTCTCACAACTACCGAAGCCAAATACTTACATGTTGAAAAAATGGCCTTGGTAGCTGTTCAAGCTGTCCAACGTTTCCATCACTATATCTTATTATGCAAGACCACTGCCATTTTTTATTGCAACACATTCTTACACGCCAATTTCTAGGGGGGAAATACTCCAAATGGATAGTATTTCTCCAGGAGTTTGACTTAGAATTCGAACACGCTAAGTCGAAGAAATCCTTAGTGTTTGCCGAACTGATATATGACCTTCCCTACACTGAGACAGAGAATGTAGCAGAGGATTCCTTACCCAGCGAATCCCTTTTTCTGATCAGTTCTGATGACCTTTGGTATGGGGATATCATTATCTATCTCCAAACTCAGACTTTTCGGCCCGATTTGTCTAGCACTGACCATCGTCTCATACGTTACCAAGCCCATCAGTACATTATCCTTGGTGACACTCTTTATCGCCGTGGGGTTGACTCCATTTTTCGACGATGTCTCACCTATGATGAAGCTAAGAAAGCTTTGAATGACTGCCACTCTAGAGCATGTGGTGGTCACATGTCTAGGTATGCTACTGCCCAGAAGATCTTACGAGCAGGGTATTTTTGGCCTTCTTTATTTAAAGATTGTATTACCGCCATCCAAAAATGCCATGCTTGCAAAACATACAACAACAAGATAAGATCGCATCCTTCTCCTTTACACCTTGTATTTTTTGTTGGACCTTTCGTAAAATGGGGCATTGATTTCATGACCTGTAACCCTTACTCAGATGGGGGGCATGGATACATTATTGTAGCTGTGGATTATTTCACAAAATGGACCGAGGCGATGCGTACTTTCGACAATACTGGGAAAACTACAACCCTTTTCATATTTAATCATATTATTACTCGATTTAGGATCCCACAAGCTATTGTTACTGATCACGGTAGCCATTTTCGAAACTTTATGATGTCTGAACTTACCGACAAGTTGGGTCTTCGGCATGAAAACTCAACCCCCTACTATCCACAAGCCAATGGCCAAGTTGAAGCAATAAATAAAATCTTTATCACTATGCTTCGTCGGATAATATGAATCCATAAGACCACCTAGAACACGATGTTGTTTTCAACATTATGGGCCTATCGAACGTCTGTGAAGTCTGCTACGGGATTTACCCCCTTTCAACTAGTCTACGGCATTGAAGTCATTCTCCCGGTTGAATGTGAAATACCATCCTTGAAGCTAGCCGTCAAACTTCTCCCAAACACCTCTTTCAAAAAGGAACGTCTATTGTATCTTATGCAATTAGATGAGACCTGTCGTGATGCCACCCTAGTTATTGAAACCCAAAAGAAACACGTAAAATCCCAATATGACAAACATGTCAAGCCGCATGTTTTCTCTGAGGGAGATCTAGTTCTCCTCTATGAAAAAGATCATGATCTGCTAGGATCCGGGAAATTCAAAGCTATGTGGCGTGGTCCATATATCATCAAATGAGTGTTAGAGAAGGGAGCTTACAAGTTAGTATATTATGATGGCATTCCTTTGAGTGAACCCAGAAATGGGCTTTACTTGAAGAAGTATTATTCTTAGACTATCTTTGCATGAGTGCTTGTACTTTTACTGTACCATACTCTTGTGTGTTACTTTTGTGTGTTTTTCATTATTTGGTTTCAACCCCCGACTGCTTACCTTGCGTTGTGCTTGGTTTCTAGATGTCGACGTCTTCTCTACCCTATATTGGCTTCGTCGATGGTGCTAGTTGTAGTACTCAAAACCTAGCTTCTGTTGCTTGAGCAATCTATGCACCCACCAACGAACTTATCAGTTTACAAGTTGTTTGCCTCAGTCATGCAACCAATAATATCGCAGAATATAGCGCAGACATTGAATTATTGACCGATGTTATCTCACTTGGGATTCGTCACTTCGTTGTACGACTTGATTCGTAGCTAGTAGTACTCCAGTTAAGTAATGTCTACACTATCCGAAGTCCTACTTCGTTGCAGGTATATCTACGAATTCGTCTCTTGGAACGTTATTTTGATTATATTGAATATCAACACATTCTTATATGTCTAAATACATTAACTGATGCTCTAGATAATTATGTGTTAGACAGACATTTGAGACATTTATAAAGCTAATCACTCATTACACATTGTATATAAAAGCAAAGTAAGCCGGTAGAAGCCTCATGTATATATATAATGAAATTTTTTTACAAAAAGTGTTTTCCATCCAAGGACCAAAATATCAAAATATAGAGCCCATGGCTCCTACAAAATAGCATCAGAGATGCCACTCAAAATAGTATCATGGATGTCACTCGCGATAGCACACCACTGCTCATGCTACCTAACAAAGTAATCAACTAAGTGAGTCGGACACACCTACAGTATGGCGTTGATAACGCCTCGGGACCTCCTCAATCGACATGTCAGGGATGTCTGCCATCAAGCCTTCTAAATTCTACTCCATCGCCTTATAGTCATTGACGTCCCACCCTACTACCACATGTGACTCTCCTCGCCTCTGAATCGGAGATGTGCCCGGAGGTCGATGCGGTCCTACATCTGCATAGTCAAAAGTCTCTGATTAGTATTTAGATCGAAAACACAAAAAACATCTAATATTCTAAAAACCACAAAAATATTATAAATAACAAAATGTCTTTCTTACCTAGATCTCCCCAATGAAATCCCTCAGGGAGAGCCAAGTTGGGATCACCCCGAAAGTTCAGGCCGACGTACGCATAGTCATCAATCATCAAGATTTGGGGCCTTAACCAATAAAAAAATGCATCATTGTACTTGATTATAGGGCCCGCTACGTTTCGTGCCATAAGGTCACACCACCGTTTCATTCTTGGGTCTCGTGGGGCTAGTAACCCCCACTCTACCTGTAGTCGCAAATGAGGGACTCTTTCTAAGAAGAAAGACATCAAAATGGACCCATACCCAAACTGCTTTAGGTCTCCTCTCTTTCTTTTAGTGAGTTGTGTCTTCATACTCCGGAGCAAACCGTCACACCAATTGAATACTTGAGATTCCAGACATTCAGTGGCATATTGAAAATAACTCTGGAGTGCCATGTGCGGCGATGCGCTTCCTAGCATCTATGCAATGATAAAGAGGATGGTTCTAAGAGTCAGATCCCACACACCTCGGATCGACACTTTACCTTTGCGCCTTTTGGCATTTGATTCACAGTGTCGATGGATATACTCGCTCATCGGAAGGCCACCACCTCAACCCCCTGTCAGAGACCCCTGTGCCCCACGACAGGATAGCCCCGTCAGAAAGTAAATATCCTCAATGTCCAAGGACAGGACATGAACACCCACGTGAAATACTTGTTGTTCTGCGTCCCACATATGGACCAAGTACTCTAATAGTCTCCGTTGGGCTCTCATGCCCTGGACTTTGAAAATTTTTAATAGGCCACACTGCCAAAGGGCATCCATGGTTCTTGGATCATTCAAAGCCATAGAGTCATCATCTTCATGCTCATGTTCTCTCCATTCCAACATTTTTGTAATCAAACAGCTGCATGGAAGTAAAAGAGGATAGTTAGTACCTTTATCCACCCTTTTTGGAATTCTTTTTGGTTCAATGCTTGCTTTTCTATTTTGGTTTCCGGCCGCCGCAACTGAGCTTCAGTTACAATGCGGGATTTCCACAGGCGACCCATTGGGCACCTGCGAAAATACTTGATTTCCGTAAGGCCTGATATAGGCCACCTACGGCGGCCCCAGTGCATGCCTACCGACCCAAAAATCACCCAAAAAATCATTTTTGACCACCAAAAACAAATTTTAAACCATTAAAAAAGAAGAAGATGAAGCACTTACTGTTTTCATGGAAACCGTTCGTCGATTGATCACCCGTGCTCCTCTCAATCGCTCGTTGAAGTAAGGGGTGAAAAAGGGGTTTTTTGACAAGTTCTTGACCAAATACAAATGAAATGGTAAAAAAGAACTCTTACTCTTATTTATTTCATTTTTTACCTTTTTCATAATATTTATATTATAAAATGTGTTTAGTTATAAACCCTCATAACTAATAGTTTCATAAGTATCTTGTTTCTTGCAAGAGGAAGACTAGAGTCTTAATTAACGAAGTATGGATCTTTGTTCCATAATTTGTTTTCTCTTCGTTACGCATATCGATACTTTTAAGGGTTTTCAATAAAACCTCGAGTTCACTCTTCATTCGTTCTCATGCTCGAAAATTTATGAGAACGCAACCAAGTATACTTTTGTCGTCCTTTCGTATTCATCTTGGTAACACGAAAAACAACACACATGGAGTATCATTTAAGCTCTTTTCACACTCCATAAAAATGAAAAGCTTTTCAAGTGACCTTGTTCTGTTCACACTCGTAAAAGTATTTGAATAAAACGTTCGATGGGCGATAGTTTATCACTTTTTCAGTCTTGTCGAACTATTTTACGAAAAAAGAACTGAGAGAGTTCTCTTTAAAGTGTTTTTCAGTTTCTATAAACATGAAAAAATCCCGAGTTTTCTACCTTTGTAATCATTAAACAAACATCGAAAGACCCACATGGGATCGAACCACTCCTTCTTAGGGTTCGTTAAAAATAATCCAAGGGAATCGTCCGAAGGATGAGCTTACATTACAAGCATATGCTATGCTCCTCAAGCTTGCATAAAAATAAAGAGGTACTCGCCAAAAATGGTGGGGGGAAATTTGGGAAAGAGATGTGTTTTTTGTACCTATGTTAGTGGTAGTACTAGTCGCTCTTGAACATGACACCCCCTTCGTCATTTGAATCCGGGTTGAGAAATCCATTTGTCTCTCGTCTGGCCTTCGTCGAATTCATATCTTGGGTCATCTTTGAGTTAATGCTGCCAAGACTAGTGTCGTGTCATTCATATGTTCAAGAGAAGTCCAAACAAGCCCTCCTTCGAGTCGGCCATCTGCATTGTCATTTCTTACCATGTCGGCCTTCCCTGTGTCAGTTTCAAATCATTTTCATCTACCCTTAATCTGTTACTTATTTCGTTTCACTTATGGGGGATACATCAAGGCCCTCTTGTGACGAGTCTTTTTCCTGTTGACTTCAACTCATCATTCGGGAACCAGACTTAGAAATCGTTTAGTACCTTAGAGCCTACCTCAATGGCAGGTTTCTTCGCTCTCGACAGTGGATTCACATCATTGGTCCCTGATTGAGATATTTCATCGAGTGTTCGACTTCAGCTCATTTATTCACATTCGTTGGATTGTACTAAGGTACCTTGGGATTCATTGACATCAATGGTGATTTCCATCGCACTTGTTAACGGTTTTCATCAATGACCAATAATCGAGTGGTTTCTACCATGTTCGACTTCAACACCTGTAATCGCATGGTTAGATTCGTACTTACGGACGACGGGATTGAAGACCCTGGATCTCATCTTTTTGACCCAGGTTGCGATGGAGTATTTATGATTTGAATTGACACACAGATCCACTTTGTATGTCTCATGGTTGTGTCTGAATTTACACTTTCTAATACATAGATCCACGGTGTTTTTTTGGTGGCTATGTATAATTTCGATGACATGGATCCATAGTGTATAATTGGTGGCTATGCCTTACATTTATGGTTTCAATCACTTGTAATCTGAGCATGGGAATGCCTACCTAAGAAATGGTATAATTCTATGCAGATTCTTGATTGTTCGCAGGTTCCTGATTGGTGTGCTCCTTATTTCCGACACAGACACACATTTTACAAAGTATTTCGACCGTCACATGTTCTAGCCTCATACTTTGGGGGGCATTCTGTACACATTATTTTGGTCACTCTGATGATGACCCCATAGGCATGTGTTCAGGCTTTCAAAACAATCTTTCACATGAGGAAAATGGTGGAGTTCTTCCCCTACAAGGCACATTTTTAGAATGACGTCGCAGGATGACAGTGGTACATAGTGCGAAAATCAAGGATTTTTGCAGGCTTCCCTATGCTTGGCCTGTGGGATTTCCGCATGCTGCTATATAGGCAGGGTGCGACGACGCTTGAAGCTAAGGAAAGGAAGAAGTTTCATGAATTTTCTAGAGGGAGAATCTTCTAGAATGTGAGGTGGTATCCGTATGGTTGTGATCTTACTGGCTTTTCTGATTTGGTGGGATCATCCTCATTCTAGTAACCACTTCATCTTGTCCTATATAATAATGGATTTCTCATGGAAAAGGTTAAGCAAGGTCAATCAACATTGAGCAAAGAATAGGCTGAAGACTGTGTGGAGAATCCTAATACAGTTGATGCTTGAGGCCTCTATTTGTCCATCAAGCTTTGTGGATTATCTTCATACAATTTCAGAGCAAGTGTATGTGTGTGTTGGAACGAAGGACCACCAAAAGGGAACTTGCGACATCAAGCCACTCTGGTTGTATCTTCCACTTTTACTTAATATGATACAACGACATGTTTCTTTCCCATAAAATCATTAGTATTTTATTACATGACTCCTTGATCACATGTTTAGGTTTCCATTGAATCTATAATTGTTTCTTTCACTTTGGTTGGTTTGTGTCATTGTAGATCTGATCTCACAAGAGCACCGGAGCAAAGTAGGGACAACAAAGATATAAGGAAGTGATATATAAAGGTATGTCATACACTCCTCCTTTGATGATAAATTTAATGGTATCAACCTAGGAAAAGAGTCATGTACTGTCTTGTTTTGCTCTAGATCCCGGTGGATCTAGAGAGATTAGTTTATGTCTGCATTCACCGATTTATCCAATAACAACAATGATGACAATGTATTATCAACTTTAAAACTTGTTTTTAAGATGAATTGTTGTTGTTATAGATGGTTGTAGAAATATTTTGCAAAAGAAACAAATTAGTATAGTAGGTCAGTCTAATCTAAAGTTAGAAATAGTTAGTAAAAGTCTTAAGGTAGATGGTTTAAGAGTTTGTTTGGTCAATCAATCACTTGCAAGGTGTGAACTAGTGCCTTTTAGGGTAAATGGAGTCAAAATTTTGCAGCGACAATTCTTAGAGAGAAA
This sequence comes from Picea mariana, assembly GCA_032191745.1. Taxonomy (NCBI): domain Eukaryota; kingdom Viridiplantae; phylum Streptophyta; class Pinopsida; order Pinales; family Pinaceae; genus Picea; species Picea mariana. The sequence goes on along the minus strand of JASDQU010683980.1, from coordinate 112,253 downwards.
CAACAAATGATAATAGATGAACTAAAGGAAAGGGAAGATGATTAAGGTGTTAGTAACCTAAGGCCTCAATATCTAAAACCCTAGATGGAAAAGATTCTAGAAAGTAGGTAGCCCTAGGCCCTAGGGATTTTCCTTCTTTAGATAAAACTTGAAATAATTGTATGAAGCTTAATGAAGCAATGATACTAGAGTGCTACAAAGGTAGGGCTCTAGTATATCCTTCAAGGGAATGTGTTCTCTAGCAAAATCAAGTAGGTGAAGAGTTATAAAGAAAAGGACAATAACATGTGCTTTTCTCCTTGGGTTTCAAACTAGAAATTTCATAATCTTAGAAAATGAATAAGAAAATGTACCATAACCATTCAAAATAAAGAGGGATTGCATATTTCTACTTACTTCATCAAGAATAATCTAGCCACAAACCATAGTTGAAGACTTTCCCCCATGAAAATGCAAAAATACACCAAAAATAGCCTCCTCCAAGAGTTGTGCACCACTTAATTTCAACCAATAAGCCTTAAAAGAGGCTAAATTTCAGACCTCGCACTTGTGTGAGTGAAAGATGATGAAAAATATAAGAGATTTGTCCCTTATTTATACAATAATCATGACCTTTAATTACAATTTAGGTCAAAAGAGACCGACATGGACAAATTACATCAAAAATCCAGTTTTTACATAAAATTAAAGAATTAAACCGTAAAAAGTGCAGTACAGGTGACGTCATGCCCTCCTAGGCTGACATTGGGCCTCATAGGTGGGATGTTAGGCTCCATGAGAAAAACGTTAGGCCTTCCAAGGCCTTCAGATGATGCCACACGTGCCACTTGGGACACAACTGCCTCCATCATGTCCATCTGACGTTGGGTGATGTATAGGGTCACAAGGGTGACGTCATGGGCCTCCCAAGGCCAACGTTCAGGGGGGAGAGCAAGATCCCCCTAGGTCCAGGCCTGCCAAAGTGTCTCTGGTGGAACGCCCTTGTTTTTCTCCGGTGCAATCCCCTGGTGTCTCTCTGCCCCTGGCTGGGGTCACAACATCCATCTGGTGGGCTTTTAGCCCCGTGGAGGTCCAAACTAATCATCTCCCCATATGTACATGTCCATCGAGCATCATCCTGCAATAAAAACAAGTACGCCTTCCATGGGCTCATAAGTCACAGGGATCATAGCAATGTCAATCACGTCTAATAATCAAATTACCCAAACATGTGCATCAAACCCCCCTTTACCCAAACAAATGATCAAAGACATTATGCAGTTTAACAAGCTAGGTTTGGAGAGGGTCTTAGGATGTATTATTGGGATAATCCTCCTCAAGTTTGGGGTGTTTCCCAGGTGAATACCAATCTAGATCATGTAGGTGTATGAGTTGGTGTAAGGAGTGTTTGGGCAAGGGGTGAAGTGATAACAAGGAAATGTAGGTCTTACCTGTGGGTGCCTCTGTAGAGGGCGAGTTGCACCTTGTCATGGATGCCATTGTTTCCTAGCCCATACAATGCCTTTTATTCTTGTATTTTTGCTTTTTGCTTTTCAAGAGAGTAGCTGGAGGACATTGTCCTAGCGTGGTGACCAGTGGTGACAGCGTTACCCACAAGCACTTCACGGAAATGAGAAGGTTGGCTCATGATGAGACCCCCTTTCTCTTGGATATGCCACTACCCTGGTTTGGTGACCAGATGAATGGCAATGTCATAACGCTACATGCCCATGGACCTAATAGGTATGCTCATGATGAGAACTCCTATCCACCAACTAGATCTTGAGTTTTATTTTATTTTATGGGTCCCCTTTTCTTACTGAGAAGCCATTTATTGTTTTCTCGAGAATCTCTGGGTGAAGCATCTCAAGGTTTCAATTTGGATTTTAACTTTTTCCAGCTACTTTTACCCTCTAGGCCTTTAGCCCCTTCTTCCCACAAGGTAAGTTACAACCCTTACTAGCTTGGAAAACCTAATGCCTGAACCAAGGTAGGTGAAAGATTAGAGGGACAATGATGAAAAGTGGTAAGTATGGAAGGAATGGACAATGACATTTCATAGACCCACCCAGTGGCAACTCATCCCTAAGGGAACCAACTTACTAGGTCACTCTGTCATCCCCCCTAGGTATGGACAAGTTAATGATCATAATTTCCAAGCAAATGTTATGAAACAAAAGAGAGTTTAGTGCACATATTCAAATGCTTTGAAAGTCAGAGTGACACATACCATGATACCTGGACTCATTACCTCATGGAGAAAGAACCATTGCTGCTTCAGAATCAGGCTGATGAGATGGATGATGTTGTTGCTGATAGACAGGAGGGGGTGAAGAAAAGATGGGCCCTCCAGGGCTAAGCTCAAGTCATATGGCTCTCGGTACTCCATGTCTAGGACCTGTGGGACTCGAGACATATTCTTCTTAGTTATCCCTAGCATAGGGGATAACAATGACAACATAACATCATACTTTGTAAGAATCTCTCATTTAAGAGATCGACTACAAGCTATTGAAGAAATAATTTTAGAAAAGGAACTAGTAAATATAGTACTCAATGGCCTTCCCAAGAGATGGGATGCATTTGTCACAAGCATGAACACAAGAATGAAGTATTCCACATTTTAAGAGCTTTGGACTTGTTGTGCACAAGAAGAATCAAGGATTAGTGCAAAAAAGAAATCCCAAAATAAATATGATGATCAAGCCTTCACATCAAAGTTCAAGAATTTTAAGAATAAGAAGAAGTTTGGCTTAAGGAAGAAACCAGATCAAGAAAAGGATATGTCAGAAATACAATGCATAAACTGTCGAAAATATGGTCACTACGGGAACCACTATCATGACTTAAAGAAAAGGAAGGAAACACACGAAGCAACAATTGTCGAATAAAGGGAACCCTCAAATAAAGACAAACAGGATAAAACATATTTCTTCTTCTAGTCAAGGTAACAATATTCTTATATAACATAGTTCTTGTACATACCATGTTTACATAGTTYCTGTACATATCATGTCTATCTATTTCTTAGAAGATAAGATGGTCAGATAAGGATTGTTATTATGATGACTACAAGTCAAGTAATGTACATGAAAAAGATGAAGTACATTGACAATCATTGGTGACAAATTCTTGAGGAATCTATTATATAAGTAACAACTGCCAGATAGGCCGAAATCATAATCAAACTTGAAGAGAACCAGAATGAGTCAGACCATAAAGAAGTCAGTAATCAAGAGGAAACTATAATAAGACTTGTGACACCTTGCAGAAAGAAATAACGATGCAGACGAAAGCATGGACTCTCTTAGATGGAGGGAGYTGATTACAGAATTCCAAAAGAAGAGCATGCATTCATGCATGAAGCTAGGATTAGGAGGGAGATAATCCTAAATGATATGATCGATTGAAGAATTCGTGAAGATTATAAAGTATCTGTCCATGTTCCCCATTGAAAGTAGCAACCATGATAAGCAACACGTGTTCAGTTTGACTCTAGATGAAGTCTTCTTCGAAAAGAAGCCTTAAGTATCCTTGGTTGTCCATCTACATCTATGTTCCTATGATGAAAGGAAGAAGTTGGAATCTTCAGGAAGGAAGGGCATGTAATCTATAGAAGACTCCATGGACCCAAAGTTAAAGAGGAACATGAGGAAGAACATAAAGATTCCAAGAAAAAAAGAAAAGCCAGAACAACCAGTTATTATACCGAGAATCATAAGGCTACCAACATGGTTTGAACCCACTAGAAGAAGTCAAGCAGAAGGAATGGAAGTTGTGATGAAGAACAATGTATGTAAGAAATTGTGAAAAAGACTTATGAATGGAAGAATTGTGAGATTCAGAACTAGAGGTTCTTCCAGAAGGAGGGAGAAGAGTATGATGACAACTTGTTCCAGTAAACCAAATAGACCTCTATCTGAGATATTATATCTCTTGAAGTATCCATGGATTGAAATTTACATCAATTGGATGTAAAAGACTATTCTTCCCAATAGAGAAATTGAGGAAGCAGCTTATGTAGAGCAATCTCAAGGTTTTTGTATGCAGATGGAAGAAGACCTTGCATGGATTCAAGTAACTTGATGCATAGCATCTCATGTACAAGAAAAGCATGGAAAAAACTTCCTATGACAAAGAAAGTGTATCAGAATGGTTCCTCAGTAGTCCGGGATAATTGCTAGGGACCTAACCCCTCACATAGGTAGAATAATATATTTCGATGTAATAAAGGTCAATATTAATAAGGCCCAACAATAAGGAAGAATAAGTTGAATGTAAAAAGACCTAATAGAAGCTTCCGCTTCTAGAAGGATCTTCCTCTAGATGGTTCTTTTGATATACGTATTTAGTATAAATAGGAGTCGAGGGTATGAGAACTGTTGTCTTGAATATTATTGTAATAGAGCTCTGCTTGACTAGAGGTTGCCTCCTCAAAGAGGCAAGTGAACATTGCTCTCAGTAATCGAAGTGCTCTTTCTAGTGTTATTTTGTTATCATTTCAGTATTATTGTGGTGTTGTTATGGTTATATTGTTGTTCATCTGCCATTTCTAGCATTTTATTTCTATCCTGCATACTTTTTATATCTGCAATACTACAAGTGGTATCAGAGCACTTTTCTCGGCAGAAAATTGTGGGTAGTTTTTTTTTCAAGGTAGAGAGATATTTTGGCGTCTTTACGCTACAGAGGTCTGTCGTTACGCACATAAACCCGTGGTTGAGGGATTCATACACGCAAGAAATACAAGTGGTACTTAAGCTTACATCTGTTGGCCACCCTTGTAACCCCTGTTGGTACCCCTTCGAGTGGTAGCGCATCAGACAACACTTGTATACGAATCGACCTAGATTTCCTAAAGCCCTCTCTAGATTAACCGATCGGCCGCATGACTATTATAGTGTCACCAAGAACAACACTCAGGAAGATACTCTCTAGTACCTAGGTAGTCGGGTAGTACGACTAAGGGCACGGTCTAGCCTCCTTAGTTGGTTCCCTGAGATATTGGGCCGAGTACTACTGTTGGACCCCGCACGTATATCAGAGAGCTATAGCACAAGGCAAACCCTTGTCTGTAGAACCCTTGAATACCAAGGATGATTTTAAGGATGGAAATTTATTTTAAAATATAAAAACCTTGGTGAATATTACTAATCCTTCATATGCCAACTATAAATGTTTGGCGATATGTTTTTTAAAATATTCAAATTTCTAAGTATTTTATATAATTTTTATAAAATTTTGGCGATTTTTAAGGTAAAATAATTTTATCCTATAGAATTTGGGCGAATAATTTTTAAAATAGAAAATCTCGTTTTTCGAAAAACCATGGAAAATTAGCCCATGAGCGAAATTTAGCCCCTAAAATTATCTCTGTTGAATACCCAATCCTTGGGGACAAAAACAAAAAATAAAAAAGACAGGATCTATTGCCGCGCAACTATGTTCGAGTTGCCAAATCACTACACATTTCTTCCTGGTTAAGCATTTGGGAATTTCATCACTACAGTATTCTTCAGACCAGAGTATAATTCCGCAGGTGTTAAAAAAAAGTTTGGAAATTTTGGCATCATTATTTGAGACCTATTCCATTGGATTTATCTCTTCACCCTTATCACATTCATATGTATCATTTTTCAGCAAAATTTTTTACTCCACCCGCCCATCTTTGGTTCCCTCATCATCATGGCCCATACTCATAGCCAAGACTTGGAAGCTCGCTTCACTACCTTGCAATCTAATTTCATAGAGACCCAAAAACAAGGAGACAACTCAGTGCCAATATTGCCACCATCAATAAAACCATGCATTCCTTCATCATCGCCTTAATCATGGAACTCAAAGAAGACCTCAAACAAAACATGACTACCCAACTTGAATATGTTGCTTCAATGATCTGCACCAAGCTGCATATCCCTGCAGATCCCCCTTTATCTGACTCACCTTTGCATACCGAAGCTGAAACTTCCTCTCACTCCCATAATTTTCAGCCGCATCACTTTCAGCGTGACCTACGCCTTCCGTTGGTGGATGTGACCAAATTTGATGCCTCAGATCCCACTGGTTGGGTAACTCAAATTGAACATTATTTCTCTTTGTATGACATTACAGATGACTTGGCCAAACTCCGGTATGGTGTTCTCCATCTAGATCAAGAACTTTGGCAATGGAAAAAAACTACCCGTCAAGGGTAAGTTGCTTGGACACACTTTGTGGCAGAGCTTTATGAACGCTTTGACACTGACACCAGCCATTTAGGCCGTTTGACAAAGTTGAAACAATCTGGCACAGTGGAAGCCTTTATAGTTGCTTGAGCGACTGAGTTTTCGTACAGAGGGCATGTCTGATGCTTTTTTCCGAGAATGTTTTATCAATGGCCTCAAGGATGAGATTCGTGCCCATGTCCTCATGGCTCGGCCTCAGAGTTGGGTGGAGGCTACTAAATGAGATAGGGAAGCAAAACAAGTTGTCTCTTCTCAAAATCAGAAACCCTCCTTTATTCCTTGCACTAAACCAGTAAATCCCACTCCTCTTTCTACTCCACTAAAGATCAAAAAATGATCAGGGTTGAAATGGTTGAACGCCAACTCAAAGGTCTTTGTGATAATTTTGATGACAAATATTTTCCGGGACACAAGTGTAAGGAACAAAATATTTTTATGGCCATCTCAGAGGATGTTTCAGAAGGGGATGTTGAAGCTCCCCTTGTGTTTGAGCCACCTGAACCCACTAACATTACCCCTCCCTCAGACCCTCCCAAAATAAAACCGATCATTTCCCTAAATTCTCTCACGGGTTTCTCTTCTCCCCAAACCCACAAACTAATTGGCTACATCAAACATAGGAAGGTCATCATTCTTGTTGATAGTGGCAACACCCATAATTTTATTCATCACCGCATTGCCCAAAAAACTAATTGCTATATCTGTGCAGTCAATAATTTCCAAATCATGATTGCCAATGACGGGTCCATGAAATGTGGAGGGCGTTGTGAAAATGTGTCTCCAAATTGGTGACTACCACCTGAAATCTCATATGTTTGCTATCGACATGGGTAGTTGTGACATTGTGTTGGGTGCAGACAAGCTAAGGACTTTGGGTCCCATTCTCATGGATTTTAAGGAATTAACCATGCAATTTGACCAGGAGGGCCAGCAATATAAGTTCCAAGGCATCATCGTCGGTTCCCTTGAGATCATTAGTTCCCATCGCATGGAAAAGCTGCTCAAAAAAGGTCATTTGGGCGTTATTTCCCAACTCCATGCCATACAAGAAAATGAGACACCCTTTGTGCTGCATGACCTCCAATCCATCCTCTCTAAACATCAAGTGGTTTTTTCCACTCCCCAGGGACTCCCTCCTTCCCGTGGTGTTCATGATCATTCCATTCCCCTTGTCCCAGAAAGCCTTCCTCCCAATATCCGCCCATCGTCACCCCTTTTCCCAAAAAAATGAAATTGAGAAAATGGTTCAAGAACTGCTTAATGCAGGTGTTATCCGCCCTAGTACGAGCTCGTACTCTTCTTCAGTGGTCATGGTCATGAAGAAATAAGTCTCTTGCCGCATGTGTCCTAATTTTCACACCCTCAACAAACTCACCATTAAAGACAAATTTCCCATTTCTGTCATTGATGACGTCTTGGATGAACTGAGTGGCGCCCAGTTCTTTACTAAACTTGATATTCGTTCTGGCTACCACCRGATYCGTATGAAAGAGGAAAACATTCCTAAGACTGCCTTTAGAACTCATGAGGGCCACTATGAGTTTTTGGTCATGCCCTTTGGTTTGTGTAATGTTCCCTCCACTTTCCAAACCCTCATGAATCATGTATTATGTCCTTTTCTCCATCATTTTGTCTTAGTTTTCTTTGATGATATCCTCATCTATAGAAAAACCTGGACAGACCATCTTGCTCATGTGGATCGAGTTCTCCATCGACTTTCTCAGCACCAACTTTTCCTGAAACAATCTAAATGTGTTTTTGGTGCCTCAGAAGTCGAGTACTTGGGTCATCTTGTTGGAAAGCACGACGTCAGGGTGGATCCTAAAAAGATTGAAGCTATGCAAGACTGGCCTCACCCAAAGACTCTCAAAAGCTTGCATGGATTTCTGGGCTTAACAGGTTATTATCACAAGTTTGTTAAGAATTATGGAAAGATTGTGGTCCCTCTCACTGCACTCCTTAAAAAACATTCTTTCACCTGGACTCCAACAACTGCTCATTCTTTTCAAACCTTGAAGATGGCCATGTGCACCACTCAAGTCCTAACACTTCTTGATTTCACAAAGACCTTTGTCTTGGAATGTGATGCTTTAGGGAAAGGAATTGGTGTTGTCCTTATGCAAGAGGGTCGACCTTTGGCCTTTACCAGCAGACAACTATCTGAACGAAATTTGGGCAAATCAATCTATGAAAAGGAAATGTTGGCTATTTTGCATGTTGTTGATCTTTGGTGCCCTTATCTATTGGGGCAACGCTTCCAAATTAAGACAGATCATCAAAGCCTCAAGTATTTTCTGGAACAACGCATCTCCTTCCGAGAGAAACAAAAATTGGTGACTAAGCTCCTGGGATATGATTATGAGATTATTTACAAGAAAGGAAAAGACAATGTGGTTGTGGAAGCACTTTCCCAAAAATATGAAGATGAAGGGTCCCTTTTTCTCTCTCCTTCATTGTACCAGATTGGCTGCAAGTCGTTCGCTAGGAATGGCTACACGATCCCAAAAGTTCGCATCTAATACAACAATTTCATTCCAATTCTCTAGTTTCCCCAGGGTACTCTTGGCTCCATGATGAGCTTCGATACAAAGGTCGTTTGTATTTAAGTAAACAGTCAAAACTTAAATCCACGGTACTTTCTGAGCTTCATGCTACACCCACAGCTGGGCACTCAGGGCCAAAACCTATGACAGGGTCAAACATTCTTTTTTCTGGGATGGTATGAAACAGGACGTCGTAATTTTGTGGTTGAATGTGATGTGTGCCAATGCAACAAGGGTGAAACAGTCAAATCTCCTAACACACTACAACCACTTCCGATTCCACCTGCTAATTGGTGGGATATCTCTATGGATTTTATTGTATGCTTACCTAAATCAGGAAATAAATCAATCATAATGGTAGCCGTTGATCGCCTTTCCAAGTATGCTCATTTCTGTGCTCTTCAACACCCATTTACAACAGCCATTGTGGCTCAACTTTTCATGGATCAGGTCTTCAAGCTTCATGGCATGCCGCATTCTATTGTTTCTGATCGTGACCCAACTTTCACCAACAATTTTTGGCAAGAATTGTTCAAGCTACAAGGCACCCAATTGCATCTCAACACAACTTATCATCCCCAGACTGATGGTCAAACTGAAGTTGTCAACAAGTATTTGGAAACATATTTGAGGTGTTTTGCATCATAAAAGAAAAATCAGTGGGCTCAATGGTTACCACTAGCTGAACGGTGGTACAACACTTCATACCATACAACTATCCACATGACTCCTTTTGAAGCAGTATATGGACAAAAGCCACCTTCAGTTCTCTAATATTTACCGGGTGTCTCGAAGGTCCAGGCAATTGACCAAACACTTACAGTTCGAGAGGCTATTCTCCATACCCTTGAAGAGAATTTGGTCATGGCCCAGAATCGCATGAAGCAACAAACAGATCAAGGTCGCTCTGAACGTCAATTTGCAGAAGGGGAACATGTGTTTCTTCGACTTCAACCTTACAAGCAAAATTCCCTCAAGGTTGACCATTGTCAGAAAATGGCGCCCAAATTTTATGGTCCTTATACCGTTCTCAAGAATGTGGGATAGGTGGCTTATCAATTAGCTTTGCCCAGTCATTCTAAGCTACATCCTATTTTTCATGTTTCCTTCTTAAAGAAGGTGATTGGAACTAAGTGCCAAACTCAAACCAACCTTCCCGAGTTGGACGAAGAAGGCTCCATTTAGCTACATCCAGAAGCAGTTTTGGACTAGTGTGAGCGTCATCTGCGTCAGCGAACCATCAAGTAAGTGTTAGTCCAGTGGAAAGATACAACCCCAACAGATGCCACTTGGGAACCAACTACCATTCTGCAACAATTTCCACATCTCAATCCTTGAGGACAAGGTTGTTTTTAAGGGGGAGGACATGTTAGTGACCTAACCCCTCACATAGGTAGAATAATATATTCTGATGTAATAAAGGTCAATATTAATAAGGCCTAGCAATAAGGAAGAATAAGTCGAATGTAAGAAGACCTAATAGAAGCTTTCGCTTCTAGAAGGATCTTCCTCTAGATGGTTCTTTTGATAGACATATTTAGTATAAATAGGAGTCGAGGGTATGAGAATTGTTGTCTTGGATATTATTGTAATAGAGCTCTGCTCGACTAGAGGTTTCCCCCTCGAAGAGGCAAGTGAACATTGCTCTCAGTAATCTAAGTGTTCTTTCTGGTGTTATTCTGTTATCATTTCAGTATTATTGTGGTGTTGTTCTGGTTATATTGTTGTTCATCTGCCATTTCTAGCATTTTATTTCTGTTTTGCATACTTTTTATATCTGGAATACTACAATAATAGATTGCAAATCCATGACAAACTCCCATGATGACAGATATGAAGAAATTGACAGACTCTAATCTAGTAGACCCATCCATGTATTGCCAATTGAATGGCTCGTTAATGTATTTGGAGAATACTCAGCCGAATATTTGCTTTACTGTGAAAATAGTTCTAGGTGGAACCTAGCTATGAGAATTGAAAAATTGCAAAGCATGCCTTGAAATGTTTTCGTGGGACGTTTGAGTTATGATATACAACTACATGGATTTATCAAATTAGATTGAGTAGGGAGTGCAGACGACATAAGAAGTGCTACTTGGATATGTTTCAGTTTGATCTTTGCCACGATCTCATGGGCTAGTAGGAAACAAAAGTCTGATGCACTCAACACTGTAGAAGCAGAGTATATTCCAGCTTGTGATGCTTGTATGGATGCAATGTGTCTCCGTAAGTTGGTTTMTGGACYGTCTGATTAGGTGGTCAATTCGACCATGATATATTGTCACGATTATAGTTGTGTGAAGCTTTCAGAGAACCMGATGTTACATGACAGGTCGAAGCACATTGAGATTGAGTATTATTTTCTCCATGATAGAGTCCAGAGGGGAGAAGTGGTTCTCCAGTATATCTCCASAGATGAGCAAATAGAAAATATTTTGGTAAAGCCTCTGTCCAAGATGAAAAGTTCGCGTACTTAAGGGACAAGTTGGGGCTCGTGGAGACGACTTCCTTTTTGAAAAAGGAAGCAATTACAACCAGGTTGGGAGAGAGAACTTATATGTTATTGATTTATGGACAATCATTTTCCAGTTCGGAAAATGGTCCAAGTTGGGTAGTTCCTTTCTAGTTCGAAAAGTGGTTCGAGATTTCTGACGGACAATCATTTTTCAGTTTGGAAAATGGTCCAGATCATACAGTCATTTTCGTAATGAAAATGGTCCAATAGATTGTTGATGTACCATAGACAACGATTCCCCTTGTGGCCAGTGTGGGGGAATGGTCTAGGACAATCATTCTTCTTAGCAGTCACTCTGAGTAGTGGTCACGTAGAATGGTTCGCCTTGTCAACAGTCATTCTTTAGAAGTTTACAGTTGTGAGCAGTTTCAAAGAATGGTCTGTTTTGGAGGTTGGTGCAGGACATACTCATTCTCTCTAGGTTGCACTATGATTAGTGCCGGAAGAATGGCCCAGTTAGGTGAATGGTTCAGGTTCAACAATCAGGGACAGACATTCCCTAGGGAAGACTCATTCTCTCCAAGTTTCACTATGATTAGTGCCAGAGGAATGGCTCAATTAGGTGAATGGTCCAGGCTTCGAAATCAGGGACAATTATTCTTCTATGCTTGGGAAGAATAGTCCAGATAGCCCATGGCTGATGTTTTACTTTTTGAGGGAAGATGCTCTTCCAAATCTCACAGATGTGAGTGGAAGAATGGCCCAGATGACTCAGTTTATATCATGATATTATTATGAAGGTTGATATTAGATGATATGGTTGTTGTGGAGACTGCATGTCTCTAGACAGTAGTTGTATGCTATTGTGGTGGATGTGATCCATTGATAGTGATTGTATATCACTGGCTAGTAGCAGTGTGCTACTGAGAGTGGTTGTGTACCACTGGATAGTAGTTATATACTACTATGAATAGACATAGTTTTGTTCTATTGGATGGCATTGTTTTGATTGCCATGGAGACTATCTAGTTGGATAGTGATGATGGTGCTCATGATTTGATCATGAGATAACCTGTGTGGCTATGATGATGCTACCGGTTGAATGGTCTGTTCGTGCTCAAGACCACTGCCTTTAATACCTCCCTAACTAGGAGGGAGTGTTGATATTATGGTAGTTGCGGGAGGTATTAACCTCCACATGTAACCTTTGACAAGACTAGAATATTCCGGGAAGCAAGAGAAACCCTAAAACTTTGGATAATAACCCTAGGAGACAAGTCGGCTCAAGAGAATATTTAATATTGAGCTATTAGCCTCTAGAAAGAGAAGTCGGCCCAGTCAAGTGAGATAGAGAAATATAAATTGAGGGCGCTAGAGCTCATTTGTCACTCACTCACTCACAACTGCATAAGACCAGTGGTGCGCAAGTTTGGAGAGGGAGTGCAGTTGCAGCTGTTGCAACTGGTATTTTGGTTTTTGGATGGACTTTCTCTTGGTTATGGTTTGGACTTTCTACTTGGTCTTTGGTTATTCTTGCTTGGTGTGCTAGCCTTGGAGAAAGGTGTGCTACCTTGGTTGGCTATTGGATTGCTTCCAGAATTATTTTGTCTGTCAAGGTTAAGGTGCTCGGGGTGGCCTTTGTGCCTATGGTTGGGTGACAATATTGCTATATTGTCTATGGTGAAACAAGCACACCTTTTTCTAACATATGGCCCCTCAAATTATGACCTATTCCTTCCCAAGTTCAGAACCAATTTAATTGATGAGCCACTTGTTGGGTTGTGGCTTATTCACTTCGTAAGTCATTTGAGGTTTCCCCTTGGTTTTCTTGGCGTTGGCTTGTGGAAAATTGTCATGACCCCCTTTTTGTAAAATAATATAAATAAGGTGCATCACTTGCCAATTGGAGCATTAGGCATATTAGAGGCACTTCGATTCTTAACTGACCCTCTTATTCTTGACATGGATGTGGATTTGGTGTGAAAATTTCACGATATCTTGGATTTGGGTTTTGACACGTATTATGGGTCTTTAGCCTAAATTTTGGTGGAAATGAGATGACCGAGACATCAAAATCAACTATGTAGTTCAAGATGGTTGGTTGGTCAAGACCACCAAGTTGGATAAGATGACCAAATGAGCCTTATTTAACTAAGATGGCCAGTTTTGAATTGAGATGAATTGAGATGGCTAGTTTGAGCCTAACCAAGCCTAGACGAACTTGAGGAAACCAAGAAGAGCTAAGATGATCTCAAACAACCATAGACAATCATGGGACGATTGTGAGTTAGCTAGATATGACAATGGACAACATATTAGCAATTAAATCATCTTGGAGGACCAAGTAAGCCAAACAAAGTACAGTTTGGCCACTACAATAGAGGGACATGTTGCAAGACTCACCACTTTGGTAAAGCGACTCACTAGTTGGTTTCTTGATGAGTTATATATCAATTGGGGCATTATCAACAATCCCCAACCCCAAACTAGATTATGTGCATTTTTTCTAAACTAACTATTGATTACTATGGTTGAAGTGGGTTTTTCTCCCCACTATACTTATGCTATGTGTTTGGCATGGTTGTATTTATATGTTGATGCACTTATGGTTTATGGATCACTAGATATTAATGCTAATATTAGTCAAGTGGTTAGGTAGAGTATTATAGTTTATATACTTGGTTATTTGAACCTACTTGTTTATATATGTGTATCGAAAGAAACTTGGGGTTTTCATGATGTTTCGTCATTTAGTTGGCATGATTGGTGATGACAGTTGGTTCAGGCATAGTCCAAGTGATATGAGTGGGTTGTTGGTTAAGCTTAAGTAACAAGTTCATGTTAGTGCCCCATGGTGGCTAGATGTTACACCTTATTTTCGTCACCCTTATGACCGTTAATGATGCAATCCTATATGTTTCCTTTAGAGGGGTCAGTGGCCTGAATTCTTGAAGAAAGAAGGGAGAAGAACTTTGCCTGAGAGAAGAAATTAGATTTTCCTTTGTAAAAACCCTATTAAGGAGGATTTCTGCAGGTTGCTCTATACATAGGGTGCGGAAATGCTTGATTTCCGCAGGTTGAACTATAGCTAGGTTGCAGAGTTTCCGCAGGCTGCATTACAACTAGGGTGCGACGACCTTCGTACGTGAGACAAACGAGCATCTTCTCGATGCTTCTAGAAGGAGAAGCTTCTATGGTGTGGTGGCTTCCGAATGGTTTGGATCTTACTCGCCTTCATGATTTAGTGGGATCATCCTAACCACTCACCTTATCCTCTTCAACTTATAAAAGGAGATGAAATCTCATGGGGTTAGAAGTTGATTTTGGAGCTTGATTGGAGTTGGATTGAGCTTGGGAAATTTATGTTGGCTTTGAGCTTTGCTTTGTCAAGATAGATTGTGAGTAGCTATCAGATCCATGGTCTCAGAATCCTTGGAGCAAGAAGTGTGCGGGAAGCAAGGAATCGTTGGAAGGAACCTTACGACATCAAGGCATCCGGTTGTAATTTCTCTTCCTATTATTAATATAATACAGTGGTATGCTTCTTTCCCATATAATTATCTTTATTTTATTGCATAATTCCTTGATCATATGCATAGGTTGTCATTGAATATACTTTACTGGTTTCACTTTGGTTGGTTTGTGTCTCACTGCAGCATCAATATCACAAGAGCACCGGAGCGAAACTGGAACAACAAAGACATAAGGAAGCGACACTTAAAGGTATGTCTCTCGTCCTTTGTTTGGTAGTAAATTCGATGATTAAAGCCTAGGGAAAGCGTCATGTCCTGTCCTGTTTTATTCTAGATCCAAGTGGATCTAGGGAGATTAGTTTATGTCCGCATTTACCGATTTATCCAATAACACTAGACTAGTTGAATGATATGGGACACTCCATGTGAATGAAAAAAGTAAAGGAAAAAGTGAAAAATAATATAATACAATCTAGGCATGTGATTAGTTAGTTGCTATCATATTTTTTAAGGCTTGTTTTTGTGTTTTCTAAAACTTAATGGAAATAGTTTGCTAATGGATTTTACTTATTCCATTGCCTTACATGATTTATCATTTTCTACTTTTAACTAATAAATAACATTGAGTTTATTCTTTTACATAGACTTGGAAGCATTTTGTGTTTTTGTCTACCTTTTATTCCCACTATATCCTTGAATGTTCTTAGTATTTTTCTTCTTTTTGTTTAACACAACAAACTCTTCAATCACCAACTTTTCTCTCTTTTCAAGATTTTTAATCTACTTGGATCGTAGCACTTTGCTATGTTAATATAATGAACATTAATATCAATGTTTATTATATTGTTTAAAGCCATCACACATAATATCTACTGATTCTTGGTGTTGATTATCATTTGCTCACCATATTTCCACATCTACCATTTTGAAATATAATTAATAATATACACCAATATTTGGTAAACTGATATTTCCAAAATGATTTAATTCAATATTGAATTAGTATTGATATTTTTGAAAAAAAAATTATTTAATTTCATACCCTTATACTCTCTGACAATAATATAAAAATTGGTTTTGGATGGATAATAGGATTGAAAACTTAATCTTCTCATGTTTCAAAACTCTTAATGCTAATTTTAATATTTCAAGCATTACATATAGATTGATCATGGTGTGCATTCCTGTTTATATTCATTAATTGAATGGTGTGCATTAGCGATTTATATTCATTAATTGAATGGATTATAAGACCGCTAAATTCTTTCCACTATTGACTTGTCAAGAAGAAAAGCTGTTTCGTGCTTATTTTTTATGATCTGGGTATTATGGTCTTATGCTAGTGCACAAGATCTGTTTTGCAAATAGGGAAAAAAGTGACCAACCAACCTAACAGTATAGTATTAGGTACTTTGCTTAAAATGACCATTATGAGCACATCTTACACGTGGGCACAGGTCATTCCAACACCTATATGTTATAAGATTCCATTCGTTTTTGGGGAAGGAAATTGCTTGTGTTGAATGTGGGATATATATTAAATTCTCCAACAAACAGTAGAGAATAATTGGTAACCAAACAATAAATGAAAATTATACAAGGCTACATCCAAAAGTTACACTCAACACCTTTATAATGTAAGATTCGGTTTTGTGGAAGAGGAATTCCTCGTGTTGAATGTGGATGTGGGATATTTATTAAATTCCCCAACAAACAGCAGCGCATAATTGGGAGCCAAAACAATAAAATTAAAATTGTACAAGGCTGCAGCCAAAAGTTACAATAAAGATGTTTTTCTAATGTTACAAGGCTTGAAATGACAGGCCATGTGATTAGTACTACTAAAGGGTCTGCTGGAGACTCTCTGATTCATATGAGCCAACTCCATCACTGCCATGGGCAATATTTTTCCAGGAACAAGGTTGGTTGCCAAGTTATACTAATTCTATTTAAAATACAGGAGAATATCTTACTAGGGCTCAAATGTGGGTGCTTGACGCTTGAAATCCCATGTTGCTTCGTATAAAACCCTTGGTAAAATTTGTCTGTAAGGATCCTCTTTTCGCTTCTCTTGCAAATATGACATAGCTTCTTCTACTTTAGCCTTTATGTGCAGGTATAGAGAATGTGCTTTCTCCTTGTCCTGAAGCTCTTTCTTTCTTCCTGTGTAATAAGAAACAGTCAAATCCGGTTATGGATATATATCAACAAGAATGGTATAAAACGATCTGCAATGTTAATGAATTAAAGCAGAAATTACTGAAATAAAAAAGATTCTAAAGATCATTGAAAATTAAATTAGGCAATAAAATTACTGAGATCTCTAGAAGCGACAGAGAAAGCACATCCGCATATCCAGAAATACATGTCATAAAGCAGTTTCAAAGAATATCACTGCTATTGTCATGCCCTTCTCTTTTATTCTGGAGGAACCCAAAAGAAAAAAGCAATCCATATATCCAGAAATACAGGTCATAAAATGCAGTTTCAAAGAATATCACTAATTATGTCATGCCCTTCTCTTTTAATCTGGAGGAACCCAAAAGCAAATCATGGTAACTGGCGAAGATGTAGATTTCAATGTATATTTATCTCCACTCTACACGTACATTTGTTGGCATGCACAAGCGTGGATAAAATAGTAGTACTCTCATACCTGCAGTTGCAATGGGTTTGCCGAATAAATAATAGAACCTTCCTGGAATTTTTGGAGCTAACCCTGGAATATGCAATTTCTGGTTTGAAACCTCCCCAGGCATGTCAGTCCTGTTGATTCAATCCATTAGTGATAAAGATGAATAAAACAATGCTTTTTAAGAATAGATAGCTTCAATGAACAAAAGTAAGTGAACTTATCTGCATGAAAGAAAATGCAAGCAAAATATTGTTC
This sequence comes from Picea mariana, assembly GCA_032191745.1. Lineage (NCBI taxonomy): Eukaryota > Viridiplantae > Streptophyta > Pinopsida > Pinales > Pinaceae > Picea > Picea mariana. The sequence continues at coordinate 94,689 of JASDQU010683980.1, read as the reverse complement.
CTATATAGTATTAGATTTTGATTTGATCTTGAGCTGGCCTGGTTCAGGGCTCAAACATAACTCCATTCTTACTAGGCAACACATATTCTGACCATAGCTTGGGAGGTCCACACTGGCCTCTTGTTAGAGATATTTCAGTTGAAAACTCTACAAATCAATTTTTTTCTGTTACTTATATGCCTTCGACTTTTTTCCTTTATAGATGTTATGCTTGTAATATCTGAAGCATCATTACCCACACAAAGAATGAAGCACACCTTTGAAGTTTCCAAATTGGAACTACTTGCAGTATGTATCCCGCATGGATGGATAATTTTTTGACATTTGTATTTATGGATAGTCTACCATCATCTTCCATTCACCTAGAATTTTTTTCTTTGAACTGAAAATTTTCACAGGAAATCGTTTATTTTGCATATGTTACCAAAGCCAGGTTGCCAATTTAGGGTGCCTACTAGAAAGTGTGACACTGCCTAGGCTGAAAGTCAGCAAGGTAAATCCTTGTTTTTCATTCTTGGCTTTAGCATCATGGATAAGAAGGGCATTCACTTTATAACGAGCATAGAGTCACGCTTGAGTCTTTTCCCAAGGCATCTTTCAAGGGGTTTTCTGTAATGTTCCCTTCCAATTGATCATGACAGAGGGTGACTTAGTAGCCTATATGACTCCCGTAGGCTATAGTCAATGAAGAAAAAGGGAGTCAAGGAAGTTTATTTAATGTCATTAGCTAGAAGATGTTACATTTTAAAGTGACATTAGATAAAAAGATCAATTATTAATTACTTAAACATTAAAAGTGACTTTTAATGTTTAAGTAAATATTAAAAAGGGAATAATGGTCATATTTGATTTGGTCAAAAAGGGGAGAGATTTAGAAGGCTTCGGAAAAGTATAAAGGAAGGGTAGCACTTCACCTTCCTCATTATGATTTGATCTCTTATTTGGAGTGCTCTTGAGAGCTGAGTTTTCGTTGGGGTTTTGACAAAACCCTTCCACACCGAAGTTTGGTTTCGGTAGTGAAATATCCACCCTAGCTAGACCAAGAGGGGGATCCACTTAGGATTTCCACCAGAGTTTCATCACATTGTTCCTCTTTAGTTTGGGAGAGGATCGATCTGTTAGAAAAATAGGTGTGCTCGTTTCACCATAGACAATATAGCAATATTGTCACCCGACCATAGGCACAAAGGCCACCCTCGAGCACCTTAACCTTGACAGACAGAATAATTTTGAACGCAATCCAATAGCCAACCAAGGTAGCGCACATTTCTCCAAGACTAGCGCACCAAGCAAGAGTAACCAAAGACCAAGCAGAAAGTCCAAACCATAACCAAGAGAAAGTCCAAACCAAAATCAAAATGCCAGTTGCAGCAGCTGCAGCTACACTCTCTCTCCAAACTTGCGCACCACTGGTCTTATGCAGTTGTGGGTGTGAGAGTAACAAATGAGCTCTAGCGCCCTCGATTTATACTTCTCTATCTCACTTGACTGGGCCAACTTCTCTTTCTGGAGGCTAATAACTCAATATTAAATATTGAATATTCTCTTGAGCCGACTTGTCTCCTAGGGTTATTATCCAACGTTTTAGGGTTTCTCTTGCTTCTCGGAATATTCTAGTCTCGTCAAAGGTTACACATGAAGGTTAATACCTCTCGCAGCCACCATAATATCAACACTCCCTCCTAGCTAGGTAGGTATTAAAGGGAATGGTCTTGAGCACAAACAGAGCATTCAACCGGTAGCATCATCATAGCCACACATGCTATCTCATGATCACATAGATCAACTCACGAGCAACATCATCATTATCAGTATCATCTGATAGCATCCACTGCATCATCTCTCGAATCCATACTCCATCTGAGTAATTGGGCACGATGCTTGTTATCCCCTATCCTAGGGATAACTAAGGAGATCATGTCTCGAGGCCCACAGGTACTAGATATGGAGTGTTGAGAAAATATGGGCCCATATTTTCTTCAGTGCAACCCACCTTTCAGCATCAGCAACGTCCATCCCACCAACGTCCATGAGGTAATGAGTCCGGGTATCATGGTATGTGTCACTTTGATTATTGAAGCACTTGAATATGTTGCACTGAATTCTCCTTCATTTCATAACGTTTGCTTGGAAATTATGCTCTTTAAGTTGCTCATACCTGGCAGGGTGAGATAATGCCCTAGTAAGTTGATCCCCCTTTAGGATGAGTTGCCACTAGCTGGGTCTATGAAAGGTCATCGTCCATTCCCTCCATACTTAACAGTTTCCATCATTATTCCTCTCATCTTCCCCCACCTTGGTTCGAGCATTGGGTTTGCCACACTAGGAAGGGTTGTACCTTGCCTTGTGGGAAAAAGGGGCTAAAGGCCCAGAGGGTAAAAGTAGTTGGCAAGAGTTAAAATCCAAAATGAAACCTTTGAGATGATTTGCCCAAGGATTCCCGAGAAAGCAATAAAAAGCTTCTCAGTAGGAAAAGGGAACCCATAAAATAAATCAAAACTCAAGGTACTAGTTGGTGGATGGGAGGTCTCATCATGAGCTGGCCTATTAGGACCATGGGAATATAGCGGTATGACACCACCATCTATCTGGTCACCAAACTAGGGTAGTGGCTCTTGGTGGCATAACCAAGAGAAAGGGGGTCTCATCACGAGCCAGCCTTCTCATCTCTGTGAAATGCTTGTGGGTAACGTTGTCACCTCTGGTAACCAAGCCAGGGTAGTGTCCCCCAGCTTTTCCATTGAAAATAAAAGGCATTGAATGGCTAGGAAACAATGGCATCCATGATAAGGTGCAACTCGCCCTCTACAGAGGCACCCACAGGAAAGACCTACATTTCCCTGTTATCACTGCACCATCTGCCCAAATATTTCCCCTACGCCACTTCACACGCACTTACATGACCTTAGATTGGTTCTCACCTGGGAAACACCCCAAACTTAAGGAGGATTAGCCCAATAGGACATCCTGAGACCTTCTCCAAACCTGACTTGTTATACTGCATAACGTCTTTGAGCATTTGTCTGGGTAAAGGGGGGTTTGATGCACATGTTTAGGTAATTTGATTATTAGATGTGATTGACACTGCTATGATCCCTGTGACTTATGGGCCCCTGGAGGGCGTACTTGTTGTAGCTGCAAAACCTTGCCCGACGAATAGGTACATATGGAGGAATGATTAGCTCGGACCTCCATGGGGCTGAAAGCCCACAGATGGATGTTGTGACCCCAACCAAGGGCAAAGAGACACCAAAGGCTTGCACCAGGAAGAAAGAAGGATGTTTCCCCCGAGACACTCTGGCAGGCCTAGACCTAGGGCGGTCTTGCCTCTCCACCAGGATGTTGACCCTTGAGGGCCCATGACGTCATCATTTCGACCCTAGACGTCATTCAGTTAGGGTTTACATTTATGAGGGCGGTTGTGTGCTAGTTGGCATGTGTGGCAGCATTTGGGGCCTTTGGAGGCCAAATGTTTTGCATTTGAGGCCCAACATTCCACCCTAGGGGCCTAACATCACCCTAGAAGGGCATGATGTCACACTTGTATTTGATTTTAGGGTTTAATTACTGCCATCCATGTAAAAAACAGGATTTTAATGTAATTTGGGCATGTTGGCCTTTTTATGACCTAATTTTAATTAAATGTCATTGAAACTGTATAAATAAGAGAGAAAAACTCTCATTTTTATTAGGATCTCTCATCACAGAAGTGTGTGGTGAAATTTGACCCTCTTTAAGGATTATTGGCTGAAATTAAGTGGTGCACAACTTCTTGGAGATACATTTTTGGTGTATCTTGGCTATTTTCATGGTGGGAAATCTTCAACTAGGGTTTGAGCTTGATTATTCTTGGTGAAGTAGAAAATATGCATTTCTTTATCGTGAATGAATGCTTATGGTGAATTTTACTTGTTTCATATTAAAGATTAACCCTAGGAGAACGACATAAGTTATTATCTTTTTCTCTATAATTTTCCACTTGTTTAAATTTCTCAAAGAACACATTATCTAGTAGATACTAGAGCCCTACCATTGTATCAGTCTAGTAACCCTACTTACATTGCCGATTGCATTTTTATTTCAAATTGTCTAAGGAAAAGAGAAATCGCTAGGGCCTAAGTTTCCTTACTTTCTAGCAATTATCTCTAGGACTTGGATGTTTGACGCCTTGGGTTACCAACACCTCTCTCACCTTCTCCATCTCCTTTGACTAAGTATTATCATTGCTATTTCCCTCTAAGAGTTGGTTGCTGCTATCATTGACTCCATTACCCTAGAAGGCACTAGTCTATTCACTACTAGTGATTGATTGATCAAACTACATTCAAACTATCTTCTTTGGAACATCCACTAACTCCTACTAACCTTAGATTAGCCTAATTCACTAATCAACTTGTTGTTGTTGCAAAAGATTGCTACAACCATCTAACAACAACAAATTGACCTTAAAAGTGACATGCTATGCTAGCTAGACATTGCTAAATCTGTTTGTGACTATCTAATATCAATTTGCCTAGTTAAAGCTACCTTTTCTAGTCTTTTCTCAAGCATTTTGAAGCATAGTTATATCATTGCTGTTGTAAACTGTTGTACTGCTGCAATTTTATATCAGCTAGTATATTTTTTAAGAGTTCATTGTCTTATGAAGCATTAATATCATTTTGGTACTTGGAAAGCTGCCCTTTTTCTATTTCGTTGTCTTGTTCTGGGAAGGTACACAATATTATTCATTTGCTTCATCTCTATAAGACATAAAAGAACCCTTTGAAATTGAGTGACCTGTGAGAGGGGGGGAACTTTCTTATACTTTGGCCTTAGCCTTCTCAAAACCTCAAGTCACTGGGGACATCTCCCCTGGGGTACATTGATATTCTCCTAAATCGAAAAGAGTTTCCTATTAAGGTGACAGTGATAGGTCACTCTCTGTTACGCCAATCTTGCTTTCACTTGCCTTGGATTTTGGGCAAGTACAGATTGTGCGATAACAATGCTGAATAAGTCACTCACTCCACAAAGTGATACACCAACCATTCTTCTAATCCGGACATATGTCCTAGAAGAATAATTGTTCCAACGGATGCCGGAAGCCACGCCATCGGCTACAAGGACCATTCTTCTAATCCGGACATACATCCTAGAAGAATGATTGTCTTGGACCATTTTCCATAGGGAGAATTTCTATCCACCAATAATATTTCAACCTGGACTATCCTCCACAAAAAGGATGTCTGTCCACCTGCAATTTGTTTTGCTTGGACCATTCTCCGCCTCGAGAATGTCTGTACATCAACATACTGACTATCCATCTATCTGGCAAGCGTCTCCGACACTAGTGATAGTCTCCATGGCAATCAAAACAATGTCATCCAATAAAACACAACTGTGTCTATCCATAGTAGTACACAACTACTACCCAGTGGTACACAACCACTCCTAGTAGCACACGACTACTAACCAGTGACACACAGTCACTACCAGTGGATCACATCCACCACAGCCACAGTAGCATACAACTACTGTCTAGAGACATATAGTCTCCACAACAATCATATCATATGATATCAACAATATCATGATACAAACTGAGTCATCTAGGCCATTCTTCCACTCACATCTGTGAGATCTAGAAGAGCATCTTCCCTCAGAAGGTAAAACATCATCCATGGGCTATCTGGACTATTCTATTTCTTCCCAAGCATAGAAGAATAACTGTCTTTGATTTCTGAACCTGGACCATTCACCTAACTGGGCCATTCCTCCGGCACTAATCATAGTACCACCTGGAAAGAATGAGTCTTCCCTAGGGAATGTCTGTCCCTAATTGTTGAACCTGGACCATTCACCTAACTGGGCCATTCCTCCGGCACTAATCACAGTGTAACCTGGAAAGAATGAGTCAGCCCTAGGGAATGACTGTCTGGACCATTTCCTATGGAAATGACTGTCCTGCACCAACCTCCAAAACGGACCATTCTTCGAAATTGCTCACAACTGTGAACTTCAAAAGAATCACTGTCCAGCGAGGCGAACCATTCTACTTGACCACTATTCAGAGTGACTGCCAAGAAGAATGATTGTCCTAGACCATTCCCACACACTGGCCATAAGGGAAATCGCTATCTATGGTACATCATCAATCTATCGGACCGTTTTCATTATGAAAATGACTGTCCAATCTGGAACATTTTCTGAACTGGAAAATGATTGTCCATCAGAAATCTCGAATCACTTTCCGGACTGGAAAGGAATTGCCCAACCTGGACCATTTTTCGAACTAAAAAATGACTGTCCATAAATCAATAACATATTAGTGCTCCCTTTCAACCTGGGAGTAATCACTTCCTTTTTGAATAAGGAAGTCGTCTCCATGAGCCCCAGCTTGTCCCTTAAGTATGCAAACTTCTCATCTTGGACAGAGGCTTTACCAAAATATCTGCTATCTGCTCATCTGTGGAGATACACTGGAGAACCACTTCTCCCTTCTGGACTTTATCACGGAGAATATAATGCTTGATCTCAATGTGTTTCGACCTGTCATGGAACATCGGGTTCTCTGAAAGCTTCACATAGCTTTGATCATCACAATATATCATGGTCGAATTCAACACCTGATTAGACGGTACAGAAACCAACTTACGGAGCCACACTGCTTACGTACAAGCATCACAAGCTACAAGAACAGTCTTTTACATCCAACTGATGTAAATTTCAATCCATGGATACTGCAAGAGGTATATCTGGTTTACTCAAACAAGCTGTCGTCATAGTCTTCTCCCTCCTTCTGGAAGAACCTCTAGTTCTGAATATTGCAATGCTTCCATTAACAAGTCTTTTTCACAATTTCTTACATACATTGTTCTTCATCACAGCTTCCATTCCTTCTGCTTGACTGATTCTAGTGGGTTCAAACTTCAAACCATGCTGGTAGTGTTATGATTCTCGATATAATAACTGGTTGTTTTGGATTTTCTTTCTTTCTTGGAATCTTCAAGTTCTTCCTCATGTTCCTCTTTCACTTTGGGGTCCATGGAGTCTTCTATATATTACATGCCCTTCCTTCTTGAAGATTCCAACTTCTTCCTTTCATCATAGGAACATAGATGTAGATGGATAACCAAGGATACTTAAGGCTTCTTTTTGAAGAAGAAAATTGAACATGTGTTGCCTATCATGGCTACTACTTTCAATGGGGAACATGGACAGATACTTTATAATCTTCACGGATTCTTCAATGGATCATGTCATTTAGGATTAGCTCCCTCCTAATCTTGGCTTCATGCATGAACGCATGCTCTTCTTTTGGAATTTTGCAATCAGCTCCCTCCATCTAAGAGAGTCCATGCTTCCATCTGCATTCTTATTGCTTTCTACAAAGTGTCACAACTCTTATTCTAGTTTCCTCTTGATTACTGAATTCTTTCTGGTCTAACTCCTTTTGGGTCTTTTCAAGTTTGATTCTAATTGTGGCCTATCTAGCAGTTATTGTTTATATAATAGATTCCTCAATAATTTGTCACCAGAGATTATCAACGTACTTCATCTTTTTCATGTACATTACTTGACTAGTAGTCATCGTAATAACAATCCTTATCGTGTTATTCTTCCATAGGTATTGTTTCACTAACCAACTTATCTTCTAAGAAATAGATATGCATGATATGTACAAGAACTATGTAAACATGGTATGTACAAGAACTATGTTATATAAGAATATTGTTACCTTGACTAGAAGAAGTATGTTTTATCCTGCTTGGCTTTCTTTGAGGGTTCCCTTTCTTCGAAAATTGTTGCTTCGTGTGTTTCCTTCCTTTTCTTTAACTCAGGACAGTGGTTCCTGTAGTGACCATATTTTTGACAGTTGAAGCATTGTATTTTTGACATATCATTTTCTTGATTTGGTTTCTTCCTTAAGCCAAACTTTCTCTTATTCCTGAAATTCTTGAACTTTGTTGTGAAGGCTTGATCATCATATTTCTTTTGGGATTTCTCTTTTGCGCTAATCCTTGATTCTTCTTGTTCACAGCAAGTCCAAAGCTCTTCAAATGTGGGATACTCCTTTCTTGTGTTCATACTTGCAGAAAATGCATCCCATGTCTTGGGAAGGCCATTGAGTACTATATTTACTAGTTCCTTTTCTGAAATGATTTCTTCAATAGCTTATAGTTGATCGCTAAACTGAGAGATTCTTACAAAGTATGATGTTATGCTATCATCATCATTCATTTTCATGTCACGGAGCTCATTCTTCAAACTCATCACTTGTCCAATGTTTCTGACTGAGAATAGGTTAGTTAGGGCATCGTACATCTTCTTAGAGGAGTCAAGATGAGAGATGTAGGGTATCAAGTGGTATTTTACAGAGTCCACTATGATGCTCATAGCATTGATATCATTGTCCTTGAACTTCTCCATAACTACAACGTTATGAGGTTCCTTCTCTTTTCCTGCTTCAAACTATGGTTCCATGATCTTGCCTTTCACGATATCCAACACTTTATTCTTGGCAAGGATGAGGTCAATCCTTGTTTTCCATGCTTTGAAGTTAGAAGCCACTTCTAACTTGTTTTCTGACTTCATAGAGTAAGTCACGACTGCGTTGACTTGTTCAACCTTTGACTTTGACTTGGTCAACTTTTGACTTTGACCAAAAACTCAAACTTGATGCCTTTGCTTGCTGAGAGTACCAGGAGGTGCGCTAGGCTAGGGCACACTAGGCTATCCAGGAATTAGGTCAAGCTCTTCACTTAAGGTGCCTCAATAAGAGGGTTAGGGTTTCGTTACTGCAACAAAACTTTCACTGCAACTGCAACTGAGCAAATCCTCCCAATCTATCTTCCAGCGATTAGACTGTCTGAAGATAGTGTGGGCCCATCACCTGTTAGAAAAATAGGTGTGCTCATTTCACCATAGACAATATAGCAATATTGTCACCCAACCATAGGCACAAAGGTCACCCTCGAGCACCTTAACCTTTGACAGACAGAATAATTCCGAAAGCAATCCAATAGCCAACCAAGGTAGCGCACCTTTCTCCAAGGCTAGCGCACCAAGCAAAAGTAACCAAAGACCAAGTAGAAAGTCCAAACCATAACCAAGAGAAAGTCCAAACCAAAATCAAAATGCCAGTTGCAACAACTTCAGCTGCACTCTCTCTCTAAACTTGCACACCACTGGTCTTATGCAGTTGTGAGTGTGAGAGTAACAAATGAGCTCTAGCGCCCTCAATTTATACTTCTCTATCTCACTTGACTAGGCCGACTTTTCTTTCTAGAGGCTAATAACTCAATATTAAATATTCTCTTGAGTTGCCTTGTCTCCTAGGGTTATTATCCAAGGTTTTAGGGTTTCTCTTGCTTCCCAAAATATTCTAGTCTAATCAAAGGTTACACATGAAGGTTAATACCTCCCACAAATACCATAATATCAACACGATCTTCCTAGGAGGAAGTTGAATTCACTAATTTACAGATCTATGGCACTAGAGAGGATTGGAGGGTTTCGTGGAGCGTCATTAGAGGCCGAGTTATCACTTGGACAGGCCGTTGGGTTTCATTAGGAGGGCTGATATCTTCCATAGCAACATCGTGAGGGATGTGGGGGTTCCTCAAGCAAGTCGCGAGTGCCAGGAGAGGTCGTGGGTTGCTCTGGCAAGACCATGGGGCAAGGAGATACCGAGAGGGTACCTTGAGAGAACCGAGCCTCTTCTTTGCAGGCCATGAGGTATAGGAAGGGTTGCGAGGTCTTCTGCAGATCGGGGATCATAGGAAGACAACCATGGGCTATTGGAACGGGAGCAACAAGGGATAGAAGAGGGGTCGAGTGCCATAACAGCAGAACAAAAAAGATTTGGAAGGGGCAACGAGTCGTTTGATGAATCGTTTAGCAGGTGGCAACATTCATTGAGGAGATAATAGCATCTATTCCATGTTTTGATTGTTATTGAGTATTTTATTAGAGTATTGCAGTTGCTACAACAACCATTAGTGTTTGTATCATATTGGTGTTTTCATCCATAAATAAAGATGCACATATTGTCCCTTCTATTCAATGAGTACATTGGATACATGCAATATATTTGAAGAAATGTTCATGGTCAGAATACTTGCAAACTGTTTGTGAAAAGTTGCCACTCAACATTAAACACTGTTTTTGCAAATTACTTGACAAAAACACATAGCCAAAACACAAAATAAAACATAATATCACAACCAAGTTCTATTGGGGATATTATAGTAGTAACATAGCTGGTGATATTGCCATCCTGTGAGTGCATTAATGCCTAGAAGACGGGGGCGTGGAGGACAACCCTTACCAAGATCACCAGAGGAAGAAGACTTAGAAATGAACCAACAAGAGTCAGAACAAGAAGGAAACATGGGAGACAACCGAGATCATATAGAAGATCATGTGATCGGGCTACTGAGTCATATTACCAGGAGCCAAGATGAGGCAAACCAGAGACAAGCAGAAGCAGCTCAGAGACAGGAAGAGATGATTAGGAACCAACAACAGACCCTTGAGGTACTCATGCAACTGGTGGGACAAAGGGGATAGACTGAGCCGAATGGACCCCCGAGAGGTGACAGGGTACATGCAGAAGGAAGCCACGGAGGAGTAGAGCTCAAACAGAGGGTAGCAATACCCATATTCTAGCATAGAGTGCCCTACAGACAGGGAGTCAGAGGATGCCCAGGCCATTATTGCCACCATTCCTTGAGAAGTAGCCTACAGGAGCATAGGGGCAACAAGGTCAGGTGGATGAGTACACCACCTACTTCAGAGAGTATCAAGCCTTAAGGGAGGAGATCTAGGAAGCCATGTTGCACACCGACTACTGCAACACCAGGCTCAAGAATAAGCCGAGGACAACACAAATCCAATAGAACTTTGATCTTCTGCGCAAGTTTGGGAAGATGATTATCCCACCTTTTGACAGATCTAGCAGGTGCACAGAGCATGGGTACATAAGTTGGACACTTACTTCCAGCTTAACCCGATGACTCAGGTGGAGGCAATTAGATTTTCCACCCTACACTTGGATGGAGAAGTTCATGAGTGGTGGTACCATGGGCTACTAACATTAGGGCACGTTAGCATCACCTCTTGTGAGGATTTCACCCAGAGGTTGATGGACAGATTTGATAAAAAGGACCCTGAGATCCACTTCAAGGAGTTGGCACAGTTGAAGATAGACAGGTACACCAGAGGCATACATCATGGAGTTTCAAAAGATGACGGTCATGGTGATAGACATCTCGGAGCAGAGGATGGTGATGTTATTTACCGAAGGGTTAGTCGAACCCTTGAGAGGGTGGGTGAAGGAATTTAGGCTAACCACATTACAGAAAGCCATCATGAAGACCCACGACATGGAAGACACAATTCCCAAGAAGGCATCAACGAAGCTTTTTATTCCACAAAAGGGTCAAGTGACAAAGCCTCTTCAGAAGACATGGATAGGGAAGGACAGGATGAATGAGGAGACTCAGAGAGAATTGAGGAGGAAGAAGCTTTCCTTTAGCTGCAAAGAACCTTGGGAGTCAGTTCACTGATGCATGGGAAAAGGGAAAGTACATTACATAGAAGTACTTTCCGATGAGGAGGATGATGATGAGGACGAGTCAACTCACATTCAGGATAGTGGACAGAGCAATGGCCAGGCAGAGCCACCACATCTTGAAATTGCAAAGGAGAAGCAACTGCAGGACAGAGTCAATAAAGTGACCATTGCCACAATTTTAGGGGTCCCCAGATACTACACCTTTAGGGCCAGAGGCATTTTGCAGGGGCAGAGACTTACAACACTAATTGATGGTGGGGCCACTCACAATTTCATTGATGTAGCACTTGCCACCAAAAGACATATTCCAGCAAAGAACTTTGAGGGGTTTAACGTGGTTGTAGTAGATGGGTACAACATGACATGTACTCAGAGGATTAGGGGATTGGGTGTGACCTTGGGAAACTACACGTTGATTGATGACTTTTATGTGGTAGATCTGGTCGACACCCATGTGGTACTAGGTGTCTAGTGGTTGTATTCACTGGGTGATATCCACATGAACTATCAGGACATGAGGATGGAGTTTAGGGAAAGGAAGCGAAGAGAGTCATTTTGTGAGGTATGTTGAAAAGAGTTCCCAAGATCGTGTCAAACAAATGCATGGAGGCTGTTTTTAGACACGAGGATGTGGCTTGCACAACAAAGTGCTTGATCACCATGCAAAAGGCATCACAAAACTACCAACACTATCATGTGGAAATCTAGGGGACACTCGAGAAACACGATAACGTGTTTGGGCTGATACTTGCAAGGAGGCCACCTGAAAGGGGATTCGAGCATGTTATTGAGCTAGACGAGGGGGAAAATCCCGTGATCACTGTTATCGCACAATTTGTACTTGCCTGAAAGCCCAAGGCAAGTGGATACAGAATTGGCGTAACTAGGAATAACCTATCACTATCACCTTAATAGGAGATCCCTTTCTATTTAGGAGTATGCCAAGACTACCCCAGGGGAGACGTCCTCGGTGACCTGGGGGGTTTGAGAAGGCTAAGGCAAGTAATCACAAGGAAATCCTTCCTCTCTCACAGATCACTCAAATCAAAAGTTTCTTTATGTCTTAAAAGATGAAGCAAAATGGATAATATTGTGTACCTACCCAGAACAAGACAACAAAGCAAACGGGGCACTTTCCAAGTACCAAATGATTGTTAGTGTTTCATAAGACAATAAACCTTCATAAAGTAAGCTAGTTGATATGAATTTGCAGCAATGCAACAATTTATAACAACAATTAATATTTTATAACAGCCACAAGTTTTATGCCTTGAAATTGCTTGAAAAAGACAAGAAAAAATAACTTTGACTAGGCAAATTGATAATAAATTGTCACAAGCAAAGTTGGCAATGTTTAGCTAGCTTTTAATGTCACTTTTGCAGAGAATTTGCTGCAGTTAGATGGCTGTAGCAATCTTTTGCAACAACAAAAAATTCTAATGGTCAAAAGTGCAAGAAAACGCCATACAAAATTAGCACTTACCTAGTAGATTGACTAGCAATTATCACAATTGAGTTTTGAATGATTTTAGTGCAAGTTATGTAGGTAAATGTATCAAATCAATGTATGTTAGTATGGCTGTAGCAATGTTTTGCTACAGCAGCAAGTTAGTTTGGGAGTTAGTCTAATTTAGGGTTAGCAAATGTTAGTAAAGGCTTCAAGGATAAAAGTATGAGTGTTTGTTTGATCAATCAATACTTGTAGATTGTAGTCTAGTGCCTTTCTAGGGTAAATGGAGTCACTAATGGAAAAAACAAATCTTAGAGGAAAGATAGCAATGATAATGATATGTTAAAGGGATGGAAAGGATAAGAAAGGTGTTGGTATCCCAAGGCCTCAAAAATCCACCTCCAAGAGAAAATTGCTAGAAAGTAACAAGGGTTAGGCCCTAGCGATTTCTCCTTTCCTTGAACAAATTGTAATAAAATATGCAATTGGGCATGGAAGTAGGGTTACTAGAGTACTACAATGGTAGGGCTCTAGTATCTACTTCAAGATAGGTGTCTTTCAAGAAATTTTAGCACATGGAAGACTATAGGGAAAAACATAATAACATGTCTTTCCCCTAGGGTTTCAAGCAAGCATTTTCATAATCTTAGACATCAAACAAGTAAAATTTGTTAATGTTTAAGCCATTATTATAGTTCTTTACATTTCAATAGATAACAACATAAGACAAGATCACTGAGAAATACACAATCACAAGAGACACAATATTTATCCTGGGAAACCCTCTAGGGGAAGAAAACCCAGCAAAACTTCCTTATTATAGATAGCCAATACAATGCCAAGAGATAACTCAAACAAGTACAGAATGTCCTCTCCCAAAGATGCGCCTCTCTCTCTCTCTCTCTCTCTCTCTCTCTCTCTCTCTCTCTCTCCTCCAACTGCAGCTCCAAAACTTGTC
>JASDQU010683980.1:43300-64424 GCA_032191745.1 Picea mariana | reverse complement strand
ATTTAGTTAGGGGGAGGGCAATTAAAATCTACTTAATCTTTAAACAACTCCTAACCACTTAGTCTCCTAGACAATCCATGTTCTTGGGTATCTTTAGATGATTGTTTAGGATATCTATATTGCAAGTGCTTTTCATTTTCATAAATTTTTCATACAATCTTGTGGTTTACTTATCTAAATGTTTTATTGAGCATTAAGTTTCCAAATACTCATATCTTTGTTTAATGCTTTGTGGTGTGATTCTTGAAGAAGTTGGGTATCCCATTTGGAAGGCATCATCTTCTTGAATCTTGAGTGCTTTAGTGGTTGCCATTGAAAAGCAGTCCAATAGAGTAAGTGCTATTGGGGCATGCTTGGCTTTATGTGATTGATCTTGATTTTGAATATCTTTTAACTTTCACATTTTAGCATCATTATTTATCTTGTTTATTTGTATCTTGTGTATATCTTGTATCTTTGTAACATTTATCTTTCATTGTGTAAGTAGTTGTAATCTTTATTTGTGGGATAGTTCTAATATATTTTACTTGTAATATTTCGGTAATTGAACCTCCCTCAAAACTTAGTTGACCCCTTGCCCAACCTTTAGGCACTAGTTTTAGTTGACTTAGGGAAGGGTTTTCTTGTCATTTAGTTAATCATGCACTTTGCATTTGCTGCCTTAGCATCATAGGTTAGTTTCCCCCCTTAACCTTTAACTAATTAAAACCAACTCCTAGAAATTCAAAGTTAAATCATATCTAGTAACTAGGGTCTACCCCCCTTGGCTTCCCTAGGAGTAAGCCTAGAAGGAAGAGGTTCCAGTCAAGGTGACAGTGTGGACTGTGAACCTAGGCATTGTGCCTCCAAGGACACACTAAGTGAGCTAGACTTTGCTCACGATTGCAAGTGTGTATTAGGATGGCAACAGGCCCCAGAATATATCAAGGAGGCCCCCGGAATATAATAAAGGTGGTTATAACCACCCAGATTAAGAAGTCGGCCTTGCCAGTGAAGAGACACTTCACACGTGCCATATTAGTATAAATAAGGAGGCTAGCGCCTCACTTAGACACACACCTCACTTGTTCATTGAGAGACAATTTTCGAAACTGCAGTTGGAGAAGAGAGAGAGAGAGTGGCGCATCTTTGGGAGAGGATCTTCTGTATTAGCTTAAGTTATCTCTTGGCATTGTATTGGCTATCTATAATAAGGAAGTTTTGCGGGGTTTTCTTCCCCTAGAGGGTTTCCCAGGATAAATGTTGTGTCTCTTTTGATTGTGTATTTCTCAGTGATCTTGTCTTATGTTGTTGTTATCTATTGAAATGAAAAGAACTATAATAATGGCTTAAACATTAACAATGCCTAGAATGGAGTTCTTTCTACTGATCTGAACTCTGATCTTAATACCATGTATAACAAGAAAAATAACACTAGTTCCTAGGCTGCATATTACGTTGAAGATCACTTCCTCGTGGGTATGGCTTGGAAACTTCAGTGCAAACATCCTACACGCCCAAATCTGTCAACATTATCCTTTGTTCATTGTAAACATAACTATATGATCTCCATGCCATAAACAAGGATTTCAATAACAACCATTCTTCCATCACTTGAGCAAGAATGTTTTGCTTGAGAATAAATTGATCCTTTTGATAAAACCCACAACATTTCTATCTTTGCTTCTAAGAATACCAGCCATAAATTCTGAATCAGGTTCTCTACCAACTTCATGTAGGTACCAGTATGCATCATCTTAAATGGAAGACCGCTCTTTTGATAGGCATGAGCTTCCCAGTCGTATTTTCATTATGTTCCAGAGATAATCTTTGTCATCTGAGACAAATGCCTATAGTTGCTAGAATTCTACAAGGGAATGAACTATTCAATTTTGCACTCATTATGTCATCCTGTATTGATTTTGGGCAATTGTTGGACAACGTAGGCATAGCAGGTACATCCCTCAAGAGTTACCCTAGGATGGTGGGTAACACCAAGTACAAGCAGGACAACTTCCTCAACAAGGCAAGCAGCTCACCAAGGTTCATATTCAGCAAAAGCTTCCCCATCTCCCACGAGAACTTGACACAGTGGGGACCATTGCTTCCTAAGGGGGGAGGAATGATCCAAGTGGATATCAATGGCCACCCACCTTTTCCATTAGCTCCAAAACATAATTTTCCACCTTAGCAATTTTTTTACGGTTTTTCGTGTCCTAAACTTTTGAGGCCGTTTTGCAGCCTGTTATCCCCTATCCTAGGGATAACTAAAGAGATTATGTGTCGAGGCCCACAGGTCCTAGACATTGAGTACCAAGATGCATATGACTTGAGCTTGGCCCTAGAGGGCCCATCCTTTCTTCAGTACACCCTATCTATCAGCAACAGCAGCATCCATCCCATTGGCCTGATCCTGAAGTAGCAGTGGGTCTTGCTCCATGAGGTAATGAGTCTGGGTATCATGGTATGTGTTGCTCAGATTTTCGAAGCATTTGAATATGTGCACTGAACTCTCTTTTGCTTCATAACGTTTGCTTGGAAATTATGTTATTTAACTTGTTCATACCTGGGAGGGTGACAAAGTGCCCTAGTAAGTTGGTTCCCTTAGGGATGAGTTGCCACTAGGTGGGTCTATGAAAGGTCATCGTCCATTCTTTCCATACTTACCACTTTTCATCATTGTCCCTCTCATCTTCCCCTACCTTGGTTCGGGCATTGGGTTTTCCAAACTAGTAAGGGTTGTACCTTGTCTTGTGGGAAGAAGGGGCTAAAGGCCCAGAGGGTAAAAGTAGCTGGCAAAAGTTAAAAGCCAAAAATGAAACCTTGAGATGCTTCGCCCAGGGATTCCCGAGAAAGCAATAAATGGCTTCTCAGTAAGAAAAGAGGACCTGTAAAATAAAATAAAACTCAAGATCTAGTTGGTGGATAGGAGGTCTCATCATGAGCCAGCCTATTAGATCCATGGGCATGTAGCGGTATGACACTACCATCTATCTGGTCACAAAACCAGGGTAGTGGCTCTTGGTGGCATAACCAGGATAAAGGGGATCTCATCATGAGCCAGCCTTCTCATTTCCGTGAAGTGCTTGTGGGTAACGTTGTCACCACTAGTCACCACACCAAGACAGCATCCCCCAACTATTCTCTTGAAAAGAAAAAGCAATAAGACAAAGAATAAAAGGCTTTGAATGGGCTAGGAAACAATGGCATCCATGACAAGGTGAAGCTCACCCTCTACAGAGGCACTCACAGGTAAGACCTACATTCCCTGTTATCACTACACCCCTTGCCCAAACATTCCCTACACCATTTCATACACTTACATGACCTAGATTGGTCTTCACCTGGGAAACACCCCAAACTTGAGGAGGATTAGCCCAGTAGGACATCCTGAGACCCACTCCAAACCTGGCTTGTTAAACTGCATAACATCTTTGAGCATTTGTCTGGGTAAAGGGGGGTTTGATGCACATGTTTGGGTAATTTGATTATTGGATGTGATTGACATTGCTATGATCCCTGTGACTTATGAGCCCATGGAGGGCGTACTTGTTGTTGTTGCAGGACCATGCCTGGTGGATGGGTACATATGGGGAGATGATTAGCTCGGACCTCCATGGGGCTAAAATCCCATCAGATGGATGTTGTGACCCCAACCAAGGGCAGAGACACACCAGAGGATGGCATCGGGAAAGAAGAAGACGTTTCCCCTGAGACACTCTGGCAGGCCTAGACCCAAGGAGGTCTTTCCCTTCTACCATGACGTTGGCCCTTGAAGGCCCCTGACGTCATCATATTGACCCTCGACGTCATCAGTTAAGGTTTGGCATGAGGACGGTTTGGTGCTAGTTGGCACGTGTGGTAGCTTTTGAGGCCTAGCGTTCCATGATGGGGCCTAACATCACCCTAAGAGGGGCATGACGACATCCCTAAAGTCAAATTAGGATTTTAATTGTTAATTTTATGTAAAAACTAGATTTTTGATGTAAACTGGCCATTTCGACCTTTTATGACCTAAGAGAAAATTAAAGGTCATTGCCATTGTATAAATAAGAGATAAAACTCTTGTATTTTTTCATGATTCATTCATCACTCAAGTAGAGGTCTAAAATTCGGCCTCCCTTAAGTGTTATTGGTTGAAACTAGTGGTGTGCACTTCTTTAAGGAGGCAAATTTTGGTGCATTTTGGTTATTTTCTTGTGGAGGATCTTCAACTAGGGTGATTTGTTAGATTATTCTTGGCGAAGTAAGTGGAAATTCTGCATTTCTTTATTGTGAATGAATGCTATGGTTATTTTTTACTTGTTTCATGTCTAAGATTATAAAATTGTTAGCTTGAAACCCTAGGGGAATGACATGTTATTATCTTTTTCCCTATAATATTCCATGTGTTAAAATCTCTTGAAAGACACCTAATTTGAAGTAAATACCCTACCATTGTAGCACTCTAGTAACCCTACTTCCATTGTCAATTGCAAATTTTATTACATTTTTGTTCAAGGAAAGAAAAAATCGCTAGGGCCTAACCCTTGTTACTTTCTAGCAAATTTTCTCTTGGAAGTGGATTTTTGAGGCCTTGGGATGCCAACACCTCTCTTATCTTCTCCACCCTTCAACATATCATTATCATTGCTATCTTTCCATTACGATTTGTTTCTTCCAATAGTGATTCCATTTACCCTAGAAAGGCACTAGACTATCTTCTACAAGTTGTGATAGATCAAACAAACACTTATACTCTTATCCTTGAACTCTTTACTAACTTTTTCTAACCCTAAATTAGACTAACACCTAAGCTAACTTGCTGCTGTAGCAAAACTATGCTACAGCCATATAAACATACATTAATTTGGCACATTTACCTACATAACTTACACTATAACCAATCAAAATTCAATTGTGATAATTGCTAGTGAATCTAGTAGGTAAGTGATAGTTTTGTGTGTAGTTTTCTTGCACTTTTGACCATTTAAACTTGTTGTTGTTGCAAAAGATAGCTACAGCCATCTAACTGCAGCAAAACCTCTGCAAAAGTGACATTAAAAGCTAGCTAAACATTGCCAACTTTGCTTATGACAATTTATTATCAATTTGCCTAGTCAAAGTCACTTTTTATTGTGTTTTTCAAGCAATTTCAAGGCTTGAATCTTGTGGCTGTTATAATATATTAATTGTTGTTATAAACTGTTGCATTGCTGCAAATTCATAATCAGCTAGCTTATTTTATGAAGGTTTATTGTCTTATGAGGTACTAACAATCATCTGGTACTCGGAAAGTGCCCTGTTTGCCTTGTTGTCTTGTTCTGGGCAGGTACACAATATTATCCACTTGCTTCATCCTTAAGACATAAAAGAAACCTTTGATTTGAGTGATCTGTGAGAGGGGAAGGATTTCCTTGTGACTATTTGCCTTAGCCTTCTCAAACCCCCCAGGTCACCGAGGACGTCTCCCCTGGGGTAGTCTTGACATACTCCTAAATAGAAAGGGATCTCCTATTAAGGTGACAGTGATAGGTTATTCCCAGTTACGCCAATTTTGTACCCACTTGCCTTGGGCTTCGGGGCAAGTACAAATTGTGCAATAACATTTTGGCGCCGTTGCCGAGGAACACTGAGTCAATTTTCCTCAAGACGACACTTTTTTCGGTAAGCCTTTTCTCAAAAGCCTTTATCTTGCAAAGCTTACCTGGCGAGTCCACTGAGGGTGATCCCCTCATCCCTTTGATAGTTTCAAGTAAATTATCTGGCGACTCCACAAAGCTCAGGGAGGTATACCAACCCTCCCAAGTCATTTAGAAGAAAACCTCCCCAAAACTCTCCTATAGTAAAATCATTGTTTGGAGGTAATCTTCCTTTAAACACAATGTCTAGCGCAGGAACTCAGACTGTTAATCCAAACCAAGCTAATAGCCAGAAACAATGGTCATCCAAGCTCTTCAAACCATTAGACATGACAAACACACCAGGATACCCTAGGCAAATGCCCCCCAAGTATGAGAAATGGTTGCCTAAATTCACTGGTAATGATGTAGTCAGTGTTGATGATCATATGAGCAACTTTTGGGCCTTCTTTCAGCTTCATCCCATCAGTGATGATGCTGAAGATGTAGCTATGAAATTGTTCTCTGCTACCCTCCATGATGGCGCTAGACGATGGTACAATGGTCTCCCCGATGCTAGTATTAAAACCATGGATAAGTTGGAGGAAATATTCCTCAAACGATGGAGTGTCAAGGAAAACCCCAACATGTTGTTGATAAGGCCGAATAACATCACAAAACAAAAGAATGAAACTGTTAGGGAATTTCATGATAAATTTGAAAACTTGGTACAAAAGATCCCAGTGAGCTATCATCCTTCAAACAATTTCCTTCTCTTTCTTTACACCAAAGCCTTTACAAGACAGATGGGTTTTCTCCTCAGAGATAAAGCCCCTAAAACAATCCAAGAGACCCAAGAGGTAGCTACAAGGATTGAAGACAATCTATCATCATCCAGAGTTGAGCCTTTCTCTGCCCCAAGAGTCAAAATAGATGCTAAACCTAAGATAGTCCATAATGTTGAACCTACGTCAAATATTGGCGCTAACTTAGCAAAGCTACAGTTGACTGTAGATGGCATGGTAAAAACCCAAGAATTAATGATGAATAGGATTGTCAACTTGGAAAGAACTCAACAACAAGCTCCTAGGGTTCCTTACAGAGGGAAATTCTAGAAAGGAACTCAAGTTTTTAGACCAAAAAATGATCAAGAAGTTCATAATACTTTAGCTCCCGCAAACATGGTAGATGAGAACCCTTGGTGCTTACAGTGTAGAGACTCACATTGGGAGCATGAGTGTTCCCTGAACAATGGTGAACATGACCAAGTGAATATTGTCAATCATACCATTGAAGGTACTCAATATTGCCTTAATGTCACACTTGAAGAACATCAAGAAAGCATAAAGGAAGCAACCAGGAAGGCTAGGATGGAGGTGATAAATAACCTTGATCAAGAGTCGAGAGAAAAGTTGAAGAAACAAGAATTCCAAGTATACACTAGGCAAAAACGAATGAACCAACCTCTCTCTACTGGCCCTGTAATTTCACAACCAAGACCTCCACCTATGAACATACTTCTTCCTAAAAATCCTCCCAAAACCGACAAGGTGGATTTGAATTTTGACTTTGAAGGTGCATTGGCAAAAATGCACGTAACCATTCCACTAAGGGAAGTCATCAAGGTCCCATCTGTTAAAGAAAGGTTCGAAATTTTTTCAAAGTATCCGATGAGCCAATGGACCCTCCTATCATGTTACAAGAGGACCACTTTAGGGTTCAGTATGATGGACACTCGCCTTTCTTCATGACATTATTGGTTACTAACAAATGCCTTAACAATTTTATGCTTGATTCAGGAGCAGGTGCTAACATGATGCCTTTGAAGGTCAAGGTGAAATTAGGCCTAAAGGCCACACAGCCTTATATGATTGTGTGTGGTTTTGAATCCAGGGCCATACCCACTCATGGGGTAGTTGAAAACGTTGAAGTATGCCTTCGTAAATGTCCTGAGAGAGTGATCCACATGGATATTGTGGTTGTGGATGTCCTTGATGTATGGGGAATACTTTTGTCCAGGAAGTTTGTTGCAATGTTGGGAGGTACCTTAGAAATGGATCTAACTTACATCAATGTGCCTATGAATGATGGGACAATAAGCCGCCTCACAAATGTGCTGGTTGACCACCTATTTCGATTAGGGGTCAACTCCATGTTCCGTGAAGATATGTACCTAGTGGTACAACATTTTTGAAGTATTGTTCTCAACATGGCAAATTTTGCCACAGCACATTTTTCTATGTAACCGAAATTTCCGCTCCCCTGCGTGGGATAATATTGTAATATGCTAGCATGAGTCAATTTTTGTCTAGTTACCTAGGACTTTATCATTTTTTTTCCTCAGGTAATTAACCTTGCTTAACTGCGATTTTAATTATCCTTGAGTTTTTCACTCACAATAATTCTCCAAAGTGGTGAAAGGCATTTTAATGATCGAGCCCAAGGGGTGACTAAGGTCTAGGAGTGTTGTAAATGACCATGCTAGACATTCCCTAGAGTCTTGCGGAATTCCGTTAAGTTTTGATAGGATTTTTTAAATAGTTAAAATCCTCGCAAATTGGGGATTTTTAATTATTTTTTATGTAAAATGTAAACAAGTGGTCCTTGGGGATTTTGTATAGGGGTATGAGTACTCAAATCAAATGGTTCATGAACCCCTACACCCTTGGACAAAGTCTCAGCTCATTTGGAAAAGTTTTGCTAGGCCATTGTCCATGAAAAGTCCAAGTCGGTAAAAAATCAGCATGTAATTGTCTTAATTAAAATAGCCAAATTTTCTAAAAGTCACTAAAGTCATGAGAGGGAGTGGGAAAAGTATCCCAAATGCATTTCATAAGTTGGGAAAATGATTTCCAACTTAGAAAGACCCCCTTTGCATAACCAACAACCCACAATGATCATCTCCCTAGAAGAGGGGCGCCCCCCTTGCTCAATAACTCATGAAAAATTAAAAATATGCCATGAGGGCCCCCAATACTTTGGTAGACCCCCCCTTTGACCCTAACTATACTTTTGATTAATGGGGAAGGTGGTTTCCCCCTTCCCCACTCATCCCTCAACCCTCACCCTCCTTTCCAAACCTAGAAGTGCACCCCTCTTGATGAGACCCTCCTCCCATGGATGGATGCCACTTGGAGCACATCCAAGTGAGGTCTCTCCCCATCCTCACCTTTAAAAGAGAACCTCTCCCCCTCATTTCATCATCATCTCTTGGAGCAAGTCTATTATGCCAAAATTTCTCTCATTCTTTCCCTCTCTCTCTCATGTTCTTATGTGTAAATCTTACTACAAGTATTTGTAGCAACATTTTGTGGATAATAAAGGAAGCTTTGGAGAATCTATGGTGTGCATTGGGAGTCTTCTTGATGCCTTGTATGGTGTTCTTGTGAGGTGATATAACTACATTTCATTCTCTTGCATTTTGTCTTCACTAGTTTCACTTGGAGACTCAAGCAAAGTATTTTGCTTGGGAGCTATTAGTAATAGTATTGCTATTGATTTCGTGGTAGTTTCCTTTGAAGTTTGGAAAGTATTTTCCAAGCTTTTTGGATGCTCTCACCTCCTTGTTTTCTTGTGTAGCAAAGGCAAGCTTGTGGTAGATCACTAGAGGGTTGAAGGAGTGGTTTTAGAGTGGAAAACTCACTATTTTCAATCATCCAAAGTTTTCAATATTTATCTAACATTCTTTCTCTCCTTTCTCTCATTTCTAAGCATTATTATGACATAGAATAGACACTAAAGGTTTCAATATCATATTCAAATTTTCTATTTAAATTTATGATTCATTGGGCTTATACTAAGTTAACAAGTTCTTGGTGTTTTGCAGCATTTTCCATTAAAATATACCTTGCTGATTTTTATGCAGATTTTTAGCAACAAGGAGGAAGTGCTACTAGTTTTGAGCCCCAAAGGCCTCCAAAAGACATTCTAAGTTGGGATATTAAATCCCACTTCTTCTTCTCCTTCTAAATAATTGTAAGCAACCCTTGAGATTATCTTGGGTTTGTCTTCTCTCAAGTTAACATAAAAATCTGATATTGTAATAGTTAGAAGCCCACCTTTGAGACAGTATCTAGTAGAACCCAGACGTGTTCACCTTGATGATGCAAAACATGTGATGAGATACCTTAAGGGTACGTTTGATTTTGGTCTCAGTTATAATGGAGATCATGACTTCAGATTGTATGGATATACTGATTTAGATTGAGCTAGAAGTGTTTCTGATAGAAAGAGCACTTTAGAATGTTGTTTCAGTTTGGGGTCAGCCATGACTTCATGGTAGAGTAGGGAGAAATTCAGCATTGCTCCGAGCACGGCAGAAGCGGAATACATTGTTGCATGTTCCGCTAGTTGTGAAGTCGTATGGCTTCAGATGTTGTTGACAAATCTATTAGATCTAGAGATGGAAGCCACTGTGATCCTATGCAATAACTAGAGTTGTATAGAGATGATGTGTTCCATGATGAGTCAAAGCACATAGAGATCCAGTATCACTTCATTCATGATATGATGCAAAGAGGAGCTATAAAGCTCCAATATGTTGGCAAAGATGAACAGGTTGTTGATGTGTTGACCGAGTCTCTGTCTCGTGTAAAGTTTAAGCACTTTCGAGACAAGCTTGGTATAGTTCGAAAGGACCTCCCTCGAAAGGGGGAGTAGTGTTGATGATACTATGGTATCCTGACCAATAGCGGGTAGCTCAGTTAGGATTTTATATCCTAGGGGACTGATCATCCCTGGACAGATCCCGAAGGTCCATAAGGACGATCTGTCAGAGTACCTGTGCAAGTATATGCTAGCTTTGGTCAGTAGTGGTAGCTCCGTTAGGATTTTATATCCTAGGGAATCTTTTGATTCCTTAGCAGATCATTTGGATCTGTCAGATTACCACAAGATGTTGATGTCAGCCTTGTGCTGAAGATTTCTAGATTTGTGCTAATGTTGATGCTAGCCTCGTGTTGAAGATTTACAACTTAGTGTTGATCTTGTTATGATGCCAGCCTCATGCTGAAAATTTCTAGCTTCGTGTTGATGTTGATGAGATGCCAGCTTCGTGCTGAAGATTTCCAGCTTCGTGCTGATATTGATGTGATGCCAGCCTTGTGTTGAATATTGCCAGCTTCGTGCTGATGTTGTTGAGATGCCAGCCTCGTGCTGAAGATTTCCAGCTTCGTGTTGATGTTGATGAGATGTCAGCTTCATGCTGAAGATTTCCAACTTAATGTTGATGTTGATGATGCTCCAGCCTTTGCGCTGTGATGTTGTTGTTGTTGATGTTGTATCAACCTTGTGTTGTTATTGATGATGATGATGTATTAGTGTTATACTAATCCATGTTGATGCAAATGATGATGATGCCACTTCAGCTTCTTGCTGAAGAGGATGATGATGATGCCACTTCATCTTCTTGTTGAAGATGATGATGATGATGTTATTTTAGCTTTAATGCTGAAGATGATGATGTTACTTTAGTCTCATGCTAAAGATGTTGATGATATTACTTTAGCCTCATGTTAAAGAAGATGATGATGTTACTTTAGCCTCACGCTAAAGATGTTGATGATATTACTTTAGCCTCATGCTAAAGAAGATGATAATGTTGCTTTAGCCTCACGCTAAAGATGATGATGATGTTACTTTAGCCTCATGCTAATGAGGATGATGATGCTACTCCAGCTCCATGATGTGAACGATGATGATGAGAAAAACTTCCAATGATTTATGGATATGCCAGTCAATGTTCCAGATGTTGTTGATGTTGTTGCCCTCTCTCTCTCCTGATGATGTTGTAGAATACCCTTCTTGTTAAGGGGGAGTGTTGAAATATTGTTACTGCAAAGAGTATTTTATTTATATTGAGTTATTATTCATCTGATGAATCCCCTTTTGTGGATTGATCATGTCGAGCTTTGTACTTGACCAAATCCCCTTTTGTGGATTGATCATGTCGAGCTTTGTACTTCACCAAATCCCCTTTTGTGGATTGGTCGAACCCTAATTATATTATGCAAATTAAGAAGTCGGCCCCCAGGCCTAATTAAAGTGGTTTTAACCACTAAGAAGAGAAGTCAGCCCTGCCCAGTGAAGAGACACCTTTCCAGCGCCTGCCAACTAGTATAAATAAAGGAAGCTAGCGCCTCATTATCTCACTCACTCATTCACTCAACAAGTGAGCAAGTTTGATAGCTGCAATTGGGAGAAGAAAGAAGAGAGGCGCATTGCTCTAGTGTTTTGGCTTATTTTCTTGGCATTATATTGCCTATCTATATTAAGGAAGTTTTTGTTGGGTTTTCTCCCCCATGAGAGTTTCCCAGGATAAATGTTGTGTATCTTGTAATTGTGTTTCTCTTAGTGATCCTACCTATGCTATTGTTATCTACTAAATTGAAAAGAAACCTAATAATAGCTCAAAACTTAACAGGTGTGAGTACTCAAAACAAATGGCAAGAGACCCCCTACACCCTTGGACAAAGTTTCAACTCATTTGGACAAGTTTTGCTAGGTCTTTGTCGATGAGGAGTCCAAGTCAGTCTAGAGTCGGCATTTAATTGCTTTAATTTGGCTAAGTAAAAATGTCAAAATTTGTAAAAAGGAAAAAAAGACATGAGAGAGAGTGGAAAAGGTTTCCTAACCTTTTCCTAAGTTGGGAAAAGCAAATTTCCAACTTAAAGAACCCCCCCCCCCTTGCTTAGCCACAACTTCAAGTTACATCTCCCTAGGAAAAGAGTGCCCCTCTTGCTCTAGATCTTGGCCAAAGTCAAAAATTAAACCAAAAAACTAGCCTAAACCCTAAGTGCGCCCCCCTAAGCATCCAACTCATATATTGGGTGAGTGAAAAGGTGTTTCCCTCTTTCCACACTCAACCCTCAAACCCTAATCTCCTCCTAAACCCTAAAAGTGTGCCCCCCTTGAGATTGTCACTTTCTCTTGGTGTGTGACACTTGGAGCTCATCCAAGAGGGGTCTCTCCTCTCTCCCAAATATAAGAGAATGTCTACCCCTCCTCATTTATCTATCTATTCTCGGAGCAAGTTTATGCTGCCCAAATCTCTCCCACTCCTCTCTCTCTCGTTCTTTCTCAGTTCTTCTTGTAATTCTAGCAGCAAGTATTTGCATGGAATATTTTGAGAATAAAAGCAAGCTTTGGAGGAATACCATCTTGGCATTGGGAGTCTTCTTGATGTTATACAGAATTTTATTAAGGTGATATTGCTACTTTTCTAGTGTTTTTCTTGTTTACTTAACCTAGATTAAGAGATCTAAAGCAAAGTATTTTGCTTGGTAAAATAAGTATAAGTATTTCTATTTGTTTTAGTGAAGTATTTTTTAATAGAACTATTAAAGTATTTTACTTATTTATTAGATCTACTCACCTCTTGATTGGTTTTGTAGCAAGGTAGCAAGTTTGGCACCATTTGCAGGTCACCAAAGTGTTGGAACAAGTAGATTTCAAATCTGGAAATTTACTTGTCTAGCCTATTATCGCACAGTTTGTAGCTAGGATAAAAGGCTATAAGGTAGAGGGCCAAACTGGCGTAACAGGAACCTATCCCACCCAATGTCAGCACGATGGGAAGGCTCTTTCTATTTAGGGAGGCTAGGCCCAGGGGAGATGTCCCTGGTGACCTGGGGTTTTGAAAGGGCAAAGGATAATAGGACAAGAACAAGTTCCCCCTTTCACAGATCACCGCCAATCATATAGTCCCGGCTAAACAGCCAATAATAGAGTATAACCAAAGAAAAGAAAAGCGCCTGCTTGAGACAACACAACAAGGAAACTGATACGTGCAAATCTTGGTTAGTACTTCATATAGATCAATGACTATCTGATATTCAATATAAGCAGTTTAAAAGTAAATATTGACGAAGTCAATGTTTGCAAAATGGCAATGATAAATATGTCACTTGTCAATAAATACTAGAACGATATAGCATTCAATGTAACAAATCAATACTCAATTCAATAACTGCTCTCAACAACCATTCAATTGCTTATAAAGTGAAACGTTGCTGCATCAAGATGAAATAACCAAGGGTGACGTCAGCAATCCAGGGTTAGTAGGGTTAGCTAGAGTTTAGGGTTAGTATAGTTAGGGTTTCAAAAGGCTTAAAGAATTTGTTTATGACCAAATTCACTTCAGCGCAAGGGGTCTTGGAGATCAGTGCCTTAAAAGGGGAAGATGGAGTCAGCTAAGTGAAGGACGCAGATGCTGAAGGAAGTAAGGGGCAAAAACGGCTAGCTCATAAGGTCAAGACAGGAGGGTTTGAGAGGGAGAGTTTTGCTAAGGCAAGGCTCTTTCATCAAACCCTAAAAGAAAACTGCCCTAGGTGTAGATAACCTAGGCCTGGGACATCCTCTTCCTCTTGAAGTCAAAATGGTACGGCTAGCATAAAGGAAGAAGGAAAAAGGAGTGTAGTTATGGCTAGGCTCTCTCTTTCCTCTTCAATGGCTTAAAGCTTCTCTATCAAGGGACATGAGACAACGACCTACTTGTGTGTTTGTCCTCTAGGGTTTTGATTCAGCAATATTTATAAATAAGTGCAAGAAATTAAACTACAACCATTCAATCAAGAAGTTTTGCAGAAAATACTTACAAATCATCAGGAAATAATGATGCAAACCCTAGTTGTAAACCTTCCTTCAAGAGAAACACCATATAATGCCAAAAATCTCTTCCTTCAACTAATGCGCATCACTTAGTTCAGCCAAAAACCCCAATAGGGCACTAAAAATCAGACCTCACTATGAGTGAGTGATAATTGATGATAAAAATGAGAGTCAAAACCCTCAATATATAGTGTATCAATAACCTAATTTTACCTTTTAGGTCATAAAAAGGCCGACAAGGCCATAATGTCAAAATAATACTGTTTTTACATTAAATGCTAAGTAAAAAGCCCTAATCAAGTAAAAATGAGAGTAAAAGCCCCTTCAAGGGAGGCGCTAGCCCTTTCTAGGGAAAATGAGACACCAAGGAGCAAAACGTTAGCCCCCCAGGGGCCTCTCCAACATGCCACACGTGCCACTGCTGCCCAGTCTGCCTCCAAAGGCATCCATGAAGTTGGATTACATCATGGTGAAGATGGAGACGTCCCAAGCCTTCCAAGGCTGGCATTCCACTGAAAAGGGGTCATTCCCCCCAGGTCTAGTCCTGTCGGAGTGCCTCTGATGGAACGTCCTCTTCCTTTCCGGTGAAAAAGCCCTGATCCATCTCCATCCTGTCTCTACCCCCTGATGGGGTCTCAAAATCCATCTGGTGGGCTCTTCAGCCCCATGGAGGTCCGACCTGGTCATCTCCCCATGTGTACTGGTCGAAATGGTACCTGTACGTCGGGCATGGTCCTGCACATCAAAAGCTACACCCTCCATGGGCTCATCAGTCACCGAGATCATAGCAATGTTAATCACATCTCATCATCAATATTATTAAACATATGCATAAAAACCCTAATACATCAGTCAATAGCTCAAAGACATTACAAAAACCTGCAATACAAGATTGGAGAAAAAGACAAGATGTCCTATTGGGCTAGTGTCCACAAGAAAAGGAAAGTTTCCAAGAAGATTTCATCCAAGCCATGTAAGTGAGGTAATATGGCTAGGGGATGTCCAGACATGTGGGTGCAGCGAGGGCCAAGGATGCATAATGTTATCTATGGGTACCTTTGTAGAAGGCGAGCTGTATCTGTCATGGATGCATTTTTTTCAAGCCCGTTCTTGCCTTTATTATTTTCTTGCTTTATTCTTTTATTTGTTTTTTCTTCTTCTTTTTCCTTTTATTCAAGGGCTAACCAGAGGACACTACCTTGGCATGGTGACCAGAGCTGACAGTGTTACCCACAAGTACTTTCACAAAGATGAGAAGGTTGGCTTGTGATGAGACCCCCTTTCCCTTGGCCATACAACCAAAGGTCACTGCCATGGCGTGGTAACCAAATGGTGGCAATGTCATACTGTTAGGTACCCATGAACCTAATAGGCTAGCTCGTGATGAGACCCCCTATCCTCTGACTAGGTCTTGTTTGTTATTTTCTGGGTCCCTCTTGTTTCTTGCTGAGAGACCTTTTATAGCCTTCACAGAGATCCTTGGGCTAAGCATCTCGAGGTTTCATTTCTAGGCTTTTGTTTCTTACCAGCTGCTTTTACCTTCTAGGCCTTTAGCCCCTTCTTCCCACGAGATAAGGTGCAATCCTACAAATAGGTCAACCCAATGCCCGGACAAGGGGAATGGGATAGATGAGTGGGTGATAAGATGAAACAGTGGTGCTATGATGGGAGCAGACGATGGTTTTTCAGCAATCCCCCCCAGTTGCAAACCAAGACCTATGGGCATAGGCTTGTTAGGGCACCCAGTCAATTTCCCCAAACATGGTTATGTAGGCTAATGTAGGATCCAAGATGCATATATTTAAAGGTTTCAATGATCAAAAGTGACACATACCATGATACCTGGACCAATTACCTCATGGACAAGAACCTCTTCTGATACAAGACCAAGCCGATGGTGATGGATGTTGCTGCTGCTAACAAGACAAAGCTGATGGAAGAAGAAAAGGATGGGCCCTCCAGGGCCATGCTTAGGTCAATCCTGCTCTCGGTACTCCATGTCTAGGACCTGTGGGCCTTGAGACATGATCTCCTAGTTATCCCTAAAAATCGGGGATAACATAGCCTACATAAGCCTCCAAAAATTTATGATTTTTTTCTTCATCATTCCCTATTGATTTGAGGCATTTTCTGTTCTGAAATAGCCTTTAAAAATATATTTTTTTGTTCAGATTTTTACATATAAAATTTATGTTTTGTACTAACATAAATTTTTAAATATTTTCAAGTGTTTTGGCAACATTTCTAGCAATCATTAGCTTGTTGTTTTTTGCAGGTTCTCGCCAGAACAAGGGAAGGTGCTGTCCATTTTGGGTTTCAAAACACTCCAAAAGAGCATCCCAAGTTGGGTTTTCAAAACCCTCTTCTTCTTTATCTCTTTCAAGCATTGTAAGCAGCCCAAAAGAGTCTCTTGGGCTTGCCTTCTTTCCTAAACGTTAATTTTCTGTTTTGTAAATAATTTAATTGCCTACACCTTGCAAAGTGATTTGGCCTTGCCAATCCATGCAAAATCGTAAGGTTGGGATAGTTTAGTTTTTTGTTTTGCATCTTTTCTTTTGCCCCACTTGTCCTTAAGGCAAGGTTGTGTGGCTAGGTGAAATATTTTTTACTTTCAAGTCATTTTATTTTGCTTTGATTTATATTGCCTACACCTTGCAAAGTGATTTGGCCTAGCCAATCCATGCAATAGCATAAGGCTTGTATAACTTGTTAATACCTTTGTAACTTTTTAATTTGGGAAGTAATCATGTCTAGTAACTAGGCACCCAAACTGATACAACTTTCACCATCAAAAAGGGTGACTTGTGGAAGCTACAGGGGGTGGAAGTCGGGGATGGCTTCACGACACTCAGTGTCCTCCCTGCTTGAGCACCCAAGCATTCCAGATTGACCTATGCAGCTAGGGAAGGACCTTGCTTGTCCTTCTTATTGAGCATCCAACAGTCCTTTTGGTTAAAGGAGTAAGAGTTTAGGGGTAGACACATAGTCTAGGCTTGCATCTTCAAACCTTAATCCCCCTAACTAAAGAGAGACTTTAAAATTCTTCTAAAATCAACTAACAACACTTTCACAACTTATGTGTTTTCATTTTCAGTTATCTCTTAATTAAGTTGTGTAAGTTTACTTTCTAAGCCATCTCATCTAAAGTTGCACACTCTCTCTCTTTGGGCAAGTTTCTTTCCAAGTTTTCAAGTTATTTTTCATTTGTGAATATCTCATGCTATAATCTTTCATTGTATATTGGTTTAATTCTCTTGTATATGTGTATAATCACTTGATTTGTTTAGTTCATTGTATATCTATTTCACTTTAATTGTCTTAAGTGTAAAGTTATATTCTTTATTCATTGTGATTAGTTTATTTAATTGTGTATTTGTTGTATAATAGTATTGACTCCATTTACCCATCTTTAGGCACTAGTCTTAATTGAGTTTGTAGGTAATGAAGTTTGCTTGACATTAAACTTTTGCATTGCATTGTTGATTGTCATTTAGGTTAGGTCTCCCTAACTCAAGATTTAAAATTAACTCCTAGAACACTTAATCAAATTAACTTAGTTAAGTAAGGTCCACCCCCATTGGCTTCCCTAGAAGTGAGCCTAGACGGAAGAAGTCCAAGTCGAGGTGACAATGGGTTTGGACTTAGGCTTGTGCCTCCAAGGACACACCAAGTGGGTTGGAGACTTCTCCATGCTTATAGGTGTGTATAAGGACGGCAACAGATCTCATGCGCACTTGGTTGAAGAAGGATCTTTGTAGATGCTTTTGCTTTCTTGGGTGGTATGTTGCTGCAACTAGGATTTTTCTTTACCTAGCGACTTGGATAAGTAATTGTTGCAATTTTATGTCATTGCTAATGTTTTAAGGTGATAATTACTATCTTGTTGCATGTTACTTTATCTTGGTGAAACCCTAGGGAGGAGACATAAGTCTTTCTCTCCTTCATATGCTTTGTTTGTGAAAGCATTCTCTCGTTAGGATTCAAGGACCTAAGGCCCAAGAGGATTTGCACCTTAGGTTTTTTATCCCAATCTTTGATCCTTGACCTAGGTTATCTAGAAGAGAGAAAATGACACTTAGGGCCCAAGAGGATTTGCACCCTAGGGATCATTTTCTTGAAGGTTTAGTCCTAAGGCCCAAGAGGCTTTGCACCTTAGGGTTTAAACCTCATTCTTCTTTATCATCTAGTTCAATCTTCTAGGTGTTGCGTGTTTGATTCCATAATCCCTAAAAGACAACGACACTAGTTTAAAGCTCTTCTTGTGGTGAAAATTGCACTTAGAACTAGCATTCTCTCTCTCAAAGCAATTTTACTAACTTCTCTAACTCTAACTCTAGCAAACTAATGATATCTACTATTGTTGTTATAAAAGTTTGCTTCAGCCACCAAGGTTTACTTTAATTGTTGCATACTTACTTGGAAAAATGGCTTAAGATACTCATAATTTAAATCTAGTAATTGGGTGTTGTTGCATATGTTAAAGGCTTAGTTTCCATGCTCAATTGCTATATTTTTGGGTATTTTCTCTTGTTGTTGTTGCAAAAGATTGATTGTTGTTATACGTTGTCTTATTGTTGTAATTTGCAACAACAATTGGATTCATTGCTTATCTGTTGTCTAAGAGGTCATTTATGAGCTATATAACTTGGTAATTGTCTATATTATGCTCCAAATTGTTTATTGTCTCACATAGGTGAACCAATTACCTTGTTACCTTTCTTACCTCTCCTAGACCTAGACCTAACCTTCAGATGACCAAGATAAGGGGTTGTAGGCTCGACTGATCTTGTTATTTGATCCCTTGAGGTCACCAGGGAAGCCTCCCTTGTGTTAGATCTTCTGCCATCACTAACACAAGGGAAGTATCTACTTAGGTGACAGTGGTAGAAACTTCCAATTGTTACTCAAGATTGGAATCTTATGGAGGACTTTGCAGAAGTACAAATCCTATGATAACAAGATTCAATTGGTTTGTTGTTGAAGTAAATCTTTGTTTTTTATTGTTGAAGTAAATCTTTGTTTTTCTTCTCCAAGTCATATAGCTCACTTAATAATCAATAATATATCAAAAGGGATACCCCACTTGGCCTCTTGAGAGCCGGCCAAAAGTAAAGGGGAAGTTGTATTGAGGTGATAATGACACAACTCCCATCCATTACCCCAAGGTGGCATCCGTGGATTGAGCTTTTCCATTTAGATGCTAGTTTAGGCAATAACATATCCCATGTAACTATAAGTCGATGAACCAAAGCGCTCAAGCTAGGAAGGCCACATGTGGTTAATAGGGGTCGCACCTCCTCAAAAATGATAACAACAACATGAACATGCGTACAAGAAAAAGGGTGTTCCATCAAAACCATAGCACATACCTCCAAAAATGTAAAATAACCACCAAAAGTACATCATGAGCTAGGGCGCTCACACTAGGAGGGTGTGATATCATCCAATCCACAAATAATCAATCATAAACCATAGTAAATTCGGTCAATAAGCTAGGTATCTCCTGATGAATCATATAACCAAAAAATGTGCCATCATCAAATAAAGTATAACCACGGCACTAGGAGAGATCATCATCTAGGGAAAATGTGTGATCAATCCCATCTAACCATGTCCCACTAGAGAATAATCAACTAAAGTCATATCATGTACCAACTATAGCATCATATCACTGGAAAAGCATCGAACTATCACCAGTGCTCCTGCTGGACCCTAGGGATATAAGCATAAATCTCTACACTCTCCACTTCCCTCTGAACATAGCACACCTAATCATTGACCAGTTAGTCAGTATAAGAACATACCATAAGGGCAATGCTAGGGGAAGTGTGTGCGTCCATAAGTTACCCCCTGCATCTGTCAAGTGATCAATAGATATCATCATAAGTTATAACCTTCCTTGTGTAACTGGATATGAGCAATGTGAGGGGTAACAAGCTTCATTCTCGACAATGAAATATGTGTGGACTTTAAATCTCACTTTTCAATTTTTAAAAACATTTTCTTGCAATGTTGTGTCCTTTATTATCAATAAAATTTAAATGCCTCTCTCTTCTCTCTCATAAAGATCACTCTCATGCACATTCTTCTGGAAAATTAACTTTAGTCGTAGGTTTCATACTAGTATCATCATGATACTTGTTAGATTTTATAGAAGCGGCACATACACTAGTGGAGAAGTTTTTAAATTTTGAATATATTTTATGGTATTTTTGGTATTAACGAGAAGTATACTTTGGTATTTTTTTCCCAATCATATCGAATTCGAATATGAATCCGAAATTCATATACGGTAACTATGCCTTGAATAGTGTAGAAAGGTTGATATCCCTAGGGTTTCCATCCATTGGATTATTGAGTCAAACCCCTATAGACCACCCTAAATGCTTAGGGAAATAAAGTAGTCTTGGCTTTGGTAGAGTAGGTTAGACTTGAGCGCCAAGGGTTAGCTCCATAGGTTGGTGCCACTATTGCCAAAACATTGCCGGTAATCTGGCATGCTATGTGTTATCGCTCAGTTTGTAGTCTAGGTCAAGTAGCTGGAAGGTAGGGACCAAACTGGCGTAACAGGAGCTTCCCCACCCACTGTCACCTCGATGGGGGTCTCTTTCTATTCAGGGTGGCTAATCCCAAGGGAGACGTCCCTAGTAATCTGGGGTATTGAAAAGGCAAGGATAAAGAGATTAAGGCTTAAAAGGTCAAAGTGGGTTTTCCTCTTCACAGATTACTGCCAAGAAAGATAGTCAAAGGGAAGATAAACCATAAGATAGGCACCTGTTTGCGAGACAAAGCAATAATAAAGCTAAAATATGCCACAGTGGTTAGTACTTCAATTGTCAATGACTATCAATATGAAATATACATGAGCAATAAATAAAAGTAATTATTGACGAAGTCAATGATTGCAATAAAGGCTATGGCTTATAATATTACTTCTT
>JASDQU010683980.1:11638-41427 GCA_032191745.1 Picea mariana | reverse complement strand
ATTGTATCCTCAACAGACTAACCGTACACTGCCAGCTGTACTGGACAGTTGTACTTTCTAATTCTGTCTTGCTTGAGCATATATAAGCTCAGCTATTTCCTATTGTAAGTGCTTCTTTAGTTCTGGTCTGTACTTCTTCATACATTTGAATATATTATTCTTTTCTCTCTGCATTTCTCTGTCCTTCACAATTTATCATATATAACTTTAATGCCTTTCCTTGAAAACTTTTATCCTTTAATAAAAGTAATTTTATATTTCCTTTTTTAATCCACTTGAATATATATATGGATATATAATACTTTTGGATAACCTTTTTAAGTTACCCAATAAGAATGTTTTTATTTATATTTTTAACTATTATTTACTTTAAACTCTTATAACTCCTCTTATATAATTTTAAATATCTCTTTTTCTTATAATACCTTTCACTTAATAAAGTTAATACCTTTTTATATAACCTTGATTTTGGTTAATTGATTTTTCTATCTTATAATTTTTTATTTTTTTATTTTTTAATTATTATTATGTATTTCTTTTTTTTAATACGGAGACCGCAGTACGACGGGTACAACAAGAATTAAATCGATTTTAATCAATTATACTGTACAGATCAGAGTATGAACTCTGCTAAGAAACTGCACGGATGATAAATTTGTGGTGGTTGGATTGATTGGTTGTTGTCGACTTGCACAGGACGCACGGGATGGATGTATTCCAAGGTAGCGATTCATTTAACAAGAATTCGATGCCTGTGGTCGTCCATATTTGCGTTCAAGGATAAACAAGCAATGGGAATTTAAGGAATTAATTTTTAGTGTTGTGGCAACTGAAGTGATGGAGCTGCAGTGAAATTTCCAATGTTTACATATAGCACACAATAAAAAACAATGCTATAGATTGTTGTTCAATAGACCAATCGATTCAGGAAACTAATAGCTTTGCCCAATGAATGCAACAAATTGATATAATGAAGCAGATATATAATCGCAACTCAAATCGTTGCTCTTATATTTCTCAACAAAACCATGGAATAAAAAGAAACCGATTTGCTGAAGGGAAATATGCACCGACTGTATTGGTGAGTTGTTATTGATTCAGGGGCAACAGAGAAGTGAATTCACTCGCTGTATGTGCTCATAAATGGCAATACCATAAACAGATTTTGGGACACTTCATACAGAGCCCACAAAGAAAAATGCATAGAGATTTATGCTGGAAATCCAGTATTTGGTAGGGGTTTTATTGGCCCAATAAAATTGAGCTATGCACTCTCAACTGCATTTTTGATGCAATATTACTCACTCGCACATTTCCACAGATTTTGATTTTGATTTTTTTTTTTTTTTTTCGTTTTGGTTCTAATCTGATTCTAATTTTCTGTCAGCGGAAATACTTTTTTACAAGAAATTGATTTTTAAATGGCCAAGGACCAGAGACACGGAAACTCTAATAATTGGAGTGTGGCTAAAAGCCTGAATTATGGTCAAGGACCAAGATAAACAGAGAAACTCTGAAGAATTGAGTGTGCTGAAAGACTGGATTTTCAGAGAAACTCTTAAATGAAGGGGTTGGACAAAAGTCGGATCGAGACTTGCTCTGATACCAAATGAGACGAACAAAGTTCGCTCACACAAGAGTTATCCAAATACTTGGAATATAACAAAGTAATCCATGTAGGACTGTAAATAATATATAAATTATGAATAGATAAGATATGATATAAGATGATTACAATTGAGAATGAGGGCTCGTTTATATACCCACGTAGGGGTGCCCTTAACCAATAGACATGTCCTTTCATTATTAATAGTTACTATTTATTAATTAATTATAATGTTATAAATATCTATTTATGTATATTTATGTTCATAACATCCTTTCATCGAGTTTTTTTTATCCTTAGGTAATTTTTAATTACCCTTGAGTTTTTCACTCACAATAATCCTCCAAAGTGCTGAAAGGTGTTCTAATGATCGAGCCCAATGGGTGACAAGGGTCTAGGAATATTGTAAATGACCATCCTAGACATCTTCTAGAGTCTTGCGGAATTTCGTCGAGTCTAAGTAATTTTTTTTAATTTTTTAAAATTACCCAGTTAATGGTAATTTTAATTAAAATTGATGTAAAAATGTAAAAACTAGATCCTAGGGGATTTTAATAGGGGTGTAAGTACTCAAAAGAAATGGAATGAGACCCCCTACACCCTTGGGCCAAGTTTCAGCTCAATTGGACAAGTTTTGCTAGGTCATTGTCCATGAGGAGTCTTAGTCAATCTTGAGTCGGCAATTTAATTGCTTAATTTGGCTAAGTCAAAAATGTCAAAAATTGTAAAATAAGCAAAAAAGTTTGAGAAAGAGTGGGAGATGATTCCTAAGCCATTTCTTAAGTTAAGAAATTCATTTCCTAACTTATTCCAACCCCCCATGCCTAGCCACAACATCACATTGATCATCCCCCTAGAGAAGTTGTGCCCCCCTTGATGAGGAACTCACCCAAACTCAAAAATTAAATAAAGCAAACACCTAAACTCCCTAGTGTGCCCTCCTAATGTTCTAGCTTGGTGTTTGACTAATCAAAAAGGTATTCCCCCTCACCCTCACTCAACCCTCAAACCCTAAATCATACCAAAACCCTAAAAGTGTGCCCTCCCTTGAGATGCTCACTTTGTCTTGGGGATTTCCACTTGGAGCTCATCCAAGAGGGGTCTCTCTTGACTCCCAAGTATAAAACAAAGCCTACCCCCTCCTCTTTTGACATCTATTCTCAGTGTAAAGAGTTCTTATGCCCAAATCTCTCCCACTCTTCTCTCTCTCTCATTTTGCTCTCTTTCTCTTTTCTCAAGCTTGTTGCAAGTATTTGCAGCAACCTTGCTTTCAATAATAACAAATCTTTGGAGGAATATGGTGTGCATTGGGAGTACTCTTGGTGCAAGATCTTGAGCTTCATTGAGGTGAATTTGTTTTGGTTTGTTTATGAGTTTCTTGCTTTTAGATCTAGAATAGGAGATCCAAGCAAAGTATTTTGTTTTGATAGATTTATGGTTGTATTGCTATAGATCTAAGTGAGTTAGTTTCTATTTGGTATTTCAAAGTATTTTGTGATCATATATGAATCTACTCACCTCATTTCTTGTCTCGTAGCTTGATCTCATACTTTCGCAGGTCACCAAGGGTTGGAGGAAGACAAATTTCAGATCTGGAAATTTGTCTCTTCAACCACTAAAACCCTCCTTTTATTTTATGTTTCTTTCATTATTCTTTCATATATTTTATTGGGTAAATTTATGTTCTAGAATAGGTCATATTTCTATCATTTACTTGCAGATTTTTGTAAGTAAAATTTATGTTTTCACTAATAGAAATTTTCTAAAGTTTTCTGGTTATTTTGTAGCATTTCCAGCAAACTTTGCTCTCTGATTTTCTGCAGGTTTTTCCCAGAAAATGAGAGGTGTTACCCATTTGGGACCATAAAACACCAAAGAAAAACCTCCCAAGTAAGGATTTTGAATACCCACTTATTCTCTTCTCTTTCTCATTGTGAGCAAGCCCAAAGAGAGTCTCTTGGACTTGCATTTCTCCAAGTATTTTAAATTTCTGCATTTCATTTACTTGTTTGCCTACAATTAGCAAAGAGGATTGGCTTTGCCACCCATGCTAAATCCTAAGGGTAGGAATTTAGTTCTATTTTATATTTTAAGCATTTGAATTCTTTGCCCCACTTGTCCTTAAGACAAGGTTGAGAGGCTAGGTTCTTTGCTTTCTTGTCAAATTAATTCTTTCATTTCTTTCACCCACTTTGGCACAAAATTGGTAGGCGTGTCCTCCTCCTTGTGCCTTAGTTGAGGTTGCAAGTGTTTGTTTCAATTATTGTTTGCCCCACTTGTCCTTAAGACAAGTTTGAGTGGCTAGGATCTTGTTATTTTACCTTCCAAGTTTTATTTACTTGCACTATTTATTTTTGTCTACACCTAGCAAAGAGGTTTGGCTTTGCCAACCCATGCTATATCGTAAGGCTTGTTTCTAACTTAGATTGCTATTATCTCTTGTCAATATTTGCTTAAGTTTTATTTTCCTTTAATTTGTTTAAGTTGCAAAGTCATTTTATCTTGCTATATCATTCTTAAGATTAGGCAACTATCTAATTGATTAACATCTTGTATCTTAAGTTGGGAATCAATCTACTTTGCAATTTATCTTTAAGTTTGTAGTCAAGACTAGGAGAGAATTAATCTAGTCTAATTAGGCACCCAAGACTGGTACAACTTTCGCCACCAAAAAGGTGGCTTGTGGAGGCTACAGGAGGTGCTAAGTCGGGGACGACTTCACGGCATTAGGTGTCCCCCCTGCTTGAGCGCCCAAGTTTTTCGGGTTGACCTGTGGAGCTAGGGAAGGGCCTTGTTTGCCCTTCTTCTTGAGCACCCAGCAATCATTTTCGCCAAAGCGGTAAGAGTCTAGGGGTAGACACATAGTCTAGGCTTGCTTCATCAACACCTTAATCCCCCCTAATCAAAGAGAGACTCTAAAATTTATCTAAAATTTACCTACTACATTTACACAACATTCTTGCTTTACATTTCAGCATCTTTTAGTTGTGCAAGCCTTGTTGCCCAAGGCATTTTTCATGTTTATGGGTTTAATTCATTAGCACTTTCATTTCCAAGCATTTGCTTTCAATTTGGGCACTTTACTTTCAAGTTTCATTATTTTTTAAGTGGTATATCTGTTCAAGGGCATGCTACTCTCAAGTTGCGCACCATCCCTTTGGGGCACTTGCTTGTAGTTTCCCACTTGCTTCAGAAGTTGTGCATTAGCTCTTTTGTGGGCTCTTTTCATCTACTTGAGTTGCGCACTTGCTTCATTTCCAAGTTTTTTTTTTCAAGTTATATCTTTCATGATTAGTTGTCTCTTGTTCATTGGAAATAGTTGATCTCTTGTTGTATATCTCTCTAACTTTTCTTTAGCTCTTTACCTACATTGTGCTATTATCTAACTTTCATTTTCATTGTATATTTCTCATAGCATTATTTCATCTTGTAACTTATTGTAGAGTTATTCTTTTGTAATTAGATCACTAATTCATTCTTTGTGTTCTTTGTGTATAAATTTAGCTGACCCCTTGCCCAATCTTTAGGCACTAATCTTAGTTGTCCTTTAGGGAAAGGTTTTGACTGTCATTAAATTTTGCATTTGCATTGTTGTTTGTCATTTAGGTTAGATTCCCCCTAACTTAACAAACTGAAATTAACTCCTAGAATTCACTAAACAACTCACATAGTAACTAGGGTCTATCCTCCTTGGCTTCCCTAGGAGTAAGCCTAGACGGAAGAAGTCCAAATTGAGGTGACAATGGGTTTGGACTTAGGCATTGTGCCTCCAAGGCACACCAAGTGGATTGAGACTTTTCCACGTTTGTAGGTGTGTATTGTTAAAAATTTTAATTAAAAAGTACCTAGGCAAGTTTTTCTCATCCCCAGGCGCCTAAGGGGTGAGAAAGTGCCTAATGTGGGCCCTAGTCATTTAATTTGTGAGATGCAAATTAAAAGGTGACTTTATGACTTTAGTGAGGGTGAGTGAAGAGACACTCAATCTCAACCACTCATCTAATCCAATCTCAACCGTTGGATTAAGAAACTCCTCACCTACCTCATGAGGTCGATTAGGGTTGGAGGGCGCACCCATTGTTGGGTTGTTCATTCATTTGTTGAGACTCGAGAGAGCAAGAGAGAGAGCATTTTCGAGCAGCAAGAAAGAGGCCATTTTTGAGAGCTAGGGCACGCATTCCAAGGCAGAATACTAGCACAGAAATCGAGGCAAAAGGTTCAGCATACACAGAAGGTCATACAATATGGATTTCGAGGTCCGTACAGTCTTTTGTGTGCACAGAAATCGAGGCAGCAGACAACATTTAATTATGTTTGTATGGTATAGATTTATCAGTCCGTACAGTCGTACTTTGGCACAGATTTCGAGGGGGGATAGATAGCCGTACTCAAGCCATACCGTATGGATTCCGTACAGGTCCATACAATCCTTTCTTGGCACAGAAATCGAGGCAGGTTGTGTGGTGTTTCTGGAAAGTTTGGCACGGTTTTCAAGGTGGTCATATAGCCATTAATGCACCCAGAAATTTGTTGAAGTTGGCACAAATTTCTAGGCAGCCATACAGCCATTTGGAGGCACAAAGATCGAGGAGCAGACCTGTAATTTATTGCAGAAAAATTCTGGAAAGAGTTTTAAGGAGTTTGGCTCATTTTCCTATGTGAAGACTTGGCACGGTTATCGAGATAAGTTTATCATTAAATTTCTGAAGATGAACATGCTGTAACAAAATTTCTCTGAAGCTCTTAAATAATAAAAATCTCCCTCTCTCACTAGTTTTCACCTTGTGGGTTTTTCCAGGGTCGTTGTTAGACCAAAAATCTTTGTGTTATAATTGTCTGAGTTTATGTGCTATTGATATTTTATTTCTGCATTAAAAACGAAGTTCAAAATCCTCATGTTTCAATTCTGAAAATTATTTTCTGTTGAGTTTTATTTGTTGTTATAAAACTGGGTTTGGGCATTAAACATTGGCTGAAAAATCAGCGAGACTGAAACTAGGTTGGGGTCTGAAATTTTACATGGTATCAAAGCTGAGTTAAAAGAAGCAGAGATATTTCAGCAAGTCAGAAAGTTGGGACAGCAGTCACTTCACAGGGCAGAATTTTGAATTTGTCACTTTCAGCAGAAAAGGGTCAATGGCTACAGGTTTGAGAGTTGAGGACAGACTTGATGGGGCAGCAAATTTTGGGCTTGGAAGGAAAGGATGATCTTGTTGTTGCAAGAAAATGAGTTGTGGGACATTGTGGAAAATACCGCAACTCATCCTGTGGTGGTACCTACTGATGCTACTCTTCTTGCAGCTTACAATAAGAAGAGTATCAAGGCTAAGAGGATTATTCTTGATGCCATCAAGGACCATTTGATTCCTCACTTGACGGGGAAGGCAAATGCCTATGAGATGTGGGAGTCTTTGACTAAATTGTACCAGAGTACTAATGAGAAGCGAAAGATGGTTTTGAGGGAAAAACTAAAGAGCATAAAAATGACCAAAGTTGAAAATGTGATCACATACCTTACTAGATTGACACAGGGGAGAGATGAGATTGGAGCTGTGGGGGAGGCCATAGTTGACAGTGAGCTTGTGAGAACAGCATTGAATGGAATTTCCAAACAATGGGTTGTTTTTGTGGAGGGCATTGTTGTTAGGGAGAAGCTTCCCAACTGGGAACGTCTTTGGGATGACTTTGTTCAGGAGGAGACTCGGAGAGGTTATGTACATGGCAGTTCATCTACAGGTCATGAGGAGGAGAATGTGGCTCTTGCTACCAACAGCGAGAAGAAGTTCAAAAAGGGTCGAAAGGGAGGAAATAAGCCCAAGGGTGAAGGGAAGAAAGACATGAGCAAAGTCAAGTGCTTTGCATGCCATAAGTTTGGGCATTATGCAAGTCAGTGTCCTAACAAGAATAAGAAACAAACAGCAGCTTCAGCAGTGGTGGAAGAGTTTTCCACCAAGTTTGACAAGGAGTTTTCCTTGGTTGTGTGTCTATCCACGAGGACCACTCATTCAGATACTTGGTATATTGACAGTGGTGCCTCTCGCCATACGACAGGGGTTCGTGAGCACTTGACAGACCTCACACAGATTGGAGATGTTGAGGTAGTGCGAGATGACCGAGAGGTCAAGGCAATTGGTTGCGGGACTGTATCATTTCAAAGGGAGTCTTTGCCTCCCATGTCTTTGACAGAGGTTCTATATGTTCCAGGCTTGAAGAACTTAGTGTCAGTTTCTGCTATTGAGGAGAGGGGCTATGAGGTCTTGTTCCGTGATGGGCAGGTGCTCCTTTACCCAAAGGGGTCTAGTATCACTTCGGCCAAAGTGATTGGGACTGTTATCACGTAGTTTGTAGTAAGGATAAAAGCTAGATAT
The DNA here is from genome assembly GCA_032191745.1 of Picea mariana. Classification (NCBI taxonomy): domain Eukaryota; kingdom Viridiplantae; phylum Streptophyta; class Pinopsida; order Pinales; family Pinaceae; genus Picea; species Picea mariana. Next base: position 33,456 of record JASDQU010683980.1, on the reverse strand, counting down.
GAAGAGGCAAACTGGCGTAACTAGAACCAATCCTACCCAATGTCACCTCGATAGGATGGTTCTTTCTGTTTAGGGAGGTAAGGCCCAGGGGAGACGTCCCCGGTGACCTGGGGTTTTCAGAAGGCAAAGGATTGTAAGACAAAAGGTAAATTTCCCCCATCACAAGTCACCACCGAGTAGATAGTCTGGCTAACAGCCAATAAAGAGAAGTATAACCATAAAATAGAGATGCACCTGCCCGGAACAAAGAAACAAGAAACAAATATATGCAAGCTTACTCACTTGGTTACTACTTCATATAATCAATGACTATCTGATATATAAGCAATTAAATAATGAATACTGACGAAGTCAATGTTTATAAAATATCAATGATGCATAATGTCACTTCTTCAATAAATCCTAAGAAAAATGTGGCATTCAATGTAACAATCAATACTTCATTCAAGTAGTGCCCATAATTAACCATTCAATTGCTCACAAGTAAGACGATAGCTGCACAATGATGTTAATAGAAAGAGATGACGACAGCATTTAGTTAGTAAAGTTAGTCTTAGGCTAGGGTTAGGATAGTTACGGTTTTGTTCAAAGTATTAAGAGTTGTTTGATCATGATACTCACAAGCTAGGTCTTAGATCAGTGTGTTCCTGGGGTAAATGGAGTCAAAAGTGAGAGGATCAAGCCTTGAAGTGTTGCTACAGCAAGGCCTCAAGGTCAAAACCCTAGGGGAGAGAGGCTCACTTTGGTGTAGGGGAACTAGGCCTCAGTGCTCTCTCCTCCTTCCTTAGGTCAATGGCAAAAACGGCTAGCTCAGAAAGTAGCATAAGACTAAGACAAGAGGTTTTGCAGGCAACGTGTTGTTATGGCAAGGCTTTACCAGCGAACCCTAGAAAAATCGACTCATCAAAGTGTAGGGGAACTAGGCCTTGATGCGTCTTCTTCTTCTTAGCTCAGAAAAGTAAAATGGCTAGCAAAGAAGAGGAGGATAAGAGTGTAGCTAAGGCTAGGCTCTTTATCTCTTCAAATGATGGCTGAAAATCTTGACGGGGACATGAGACAAGGACCTACAATGTGTGCTTGTCACCTAGGGTTTATTCAGCAAATCATAACAATATATGTAAGAAATAACAATACAACCATTCAATTAAGAAGTTTTGCAAATATTCACTTACTTTCACCAAAATATAGCATTGCAAACCCTAGTTGTAACACCTTCCATCAAGAAATATGCCAAAAATGCCAATAGAAATCCAAAAATGCCTTCCTTCAACAAGTGCGCCTAACAATTTCAGCCAAGAACCCAAGTGTAGCGCAAATTTCAAACCTCACTAATGAGTGAGTAAGAGATGATGAAAAAATGTGAGTAAAAACCCTCAATTTATACTGTACCATGACCTAATTTCACTTTTAGGTCATAAAAAGGCCGATAAGGCCAAAATACTAAAAATCATACTGTTTTACATTAAATGTTCAAAATTAAACCCTAATCAACCTAAAGAGAGACGCCATGCCCCTTTTAGGGTGATGTTAACCCCTTCTAGGGAAAATGCAACATCCTGTAGCAAAACGTTAGCCCTCCTTGGGCTTCTCCAACCTGCCACACGTGCCAACACTGCCAAATATGCCTCCCAAGGCGTCCACAAGGTTGGATGACATCATGATCATCATGGGTGACGTCCTGGGCCTTCCAGGATCAACGTTGCAATGGAGGAGGCACAACCCCCCTAGGTCAAGCTCTGCTAGGGTGCCTCTGGTGGAATGTCCTCCTCTTCTCCGGTGCAAAGCCACTAACCATCTTTGTCCTGTCACTGCCCCCTGATGGTGTCTCAGCATCCATCTGGTGGGCTCTTCAGCCCCATGGAGGTCCGAACTAATCATCTCCTCATGTGTACCAGTCCAATATGGTAACTATTCGTCGGGCATGATCCGGCACATCAACAGCCATGCCCTCCATGGGCTCATAAGTCATAGGGATCATAGCAATGTCAATCACATCTCATCATCAATATTATTAAACATGTGCATAAAACCCCTATCATCCCAGTTAAAAGCTCAAAGACATTATACAAGCCTGCAATACAAGTTTGGAGAAAGTGACAGGGCATCCTATTGGGCTAGTGTCCACTGGAAGAGGAAAGTTTCTGGAAGAGACTTCATCTGAGCCATGCAAGTGGGTGATGTTGATAAGGGATGTACAGGCAAGTGGGTGCAATGAGAGCAGAGGGTGCAAAGCTTTACCTATGGGTGTCTTTCTAGAAGGCGAGCTGCACCTATCCTGGATGCAATTTTTTCCAAGCCCATTCATGCCTTTTATTCTTTATTCTTTATTCTTTTATTCTTTATTGTTTTTTCTTCAAGATGCTAATCAGAGGACACTGCCCTGGCGTGGTGACCAATGGTGACAGTGTTACCCACGAGTACTTTCACAGAAATGAGAAGGTTGGCTCGTGATGAGACCCCCTTTCCCTTGGCCATGCAACCAAGGGTCACTACCCTGGCGTGGTAACCAGCTGGTGGTAATGTCATACTGCTAGGTACCCATGGACCTAATAGGTTGGCTTGTGATGAGACCCCCTATCCTCTGACTAGGTCTTGTTTTATTATTTTACGGGTCCCTCTTGTTTCTTGTTGAGAAGCTCTTTATTGCTTTCTCGGGGATCCCTGGGCGAAGCATCTCGAGGTTTTATTCTAGGGCTTTTATCTTTTGCCAACTTGCTTTTACCTTCTGGGCCTTTAGCCCCTTCTTCCCACTAGGTAAGGTGCAAATCCTCAAATGATAGGTCAACCCAGTGCCCGGACAAGTGTAATGGGATAGGTGAGTGGAAAGCAAGATGAAAAGGTGGTGCTATGATGGAAGTGGACGATGGCTTTTCAGAAATCCCCCCAATGGCAAACCAAAACCTATGGATACAGGCTTACTAGGGCATCCTGTCAATCCCCCAAGACATGGTCAAGTGGGCAAGTATAAGATCCAAGCATTTGTTAGAAACAAAAGGAATTAAACGCACATATTCAAAGGTTTTGAAGATCAGAGTGACACATACCATGATACCCGAACTCATTACCCCATGGAGCAAGAACCATCTCAAACACAAGACCAAGCTGATGGTGATGGATGTTGCTGTTGCTGACCAAGTAGAGGCGCTGAAAGGGAGAAAAGATGGGCCCTCCAAGGCCATGCTGAAGTCGATCCGACTCTCGGTACTCCATGTCTAGGACCTATGGGCCTCGAGACATGATCTCCTAGTTATCCCTAAAAGTGAGGGATAACAAGGACTAGACATGAGAAGTTGTACAAGCTTATGTTCCAGCCAGCGAGAGCATTGATTCATACTACCAGCAACAGTGACCTATGTGAGCTATGGCACAGGAGGATGGCACATTTGCACCATGGGGCTTTGAGGGTACTAAGGGAGATGGTGATAGGAGTTCCAAATTTCAATTCAGAGCACCATGAGTTTGCAAGGGATGTGCTTTGGGAAAGTACACCAAGACTGCTTTTCCGAGCAGTGATAGTAGAGCAGCAGGGATTCTTGATCTTATACATTCAGATGTATGTGGCCCGATGTCTTCGGCATCGTTGACTGGTTTTCTATACTATGTTGTATTCATTGATGACTTCTCAAGGAAGTCTTGGATTTTCTTCATGAAGACCAAAGGACAGGTCTTCAGTCGGTTCCAAGAGTTCAAAGCTCTTGTGGAGAACCAAACAGGGTAGAAAATCAGAGTTCTGAGGACGGGCAATGGGGGTGAGTATACCTCCAAGGAGTTTATGGACTTCTGTGCAGGAGAGGGCATCAAGAGAGAGTTAATTGTTCCTTACAACCCACAGCAGAATGGGGTTGCAGAGAGGAAGAACAGAGCCATTGTTGGGGCTGCGAGAGCCATGCTACATGATTAGGGGTTGCCACTATTTCTATGGGCTAAGGCATGCTACACTACAGTTTATCTGCGGAACAGGAGTCCTCACAAGGTTGTGGGGAGCATGACTCCTAAGGAGGCTTTTTCTAGGAAGAAGCCTGAGGTGGGGCACCTTCGGATTTTTGGGTGCATCACTTATTCACATGTCCCTTATGAGAAGAGGACAAAGTTGGAGCCCACGGCAGAGAGAGGGATCTTTGTTGGGTACAGTGAGACTTCAAAGGCTTTCTGTATTTACCTTCCTTCCTTGAGGAAGATTGTCTTGAGGAGGAATGTCAGATTTGAGGAGGAAGGAGCCTTTAGGAAGTCTAGAGGGACAGAGAAGGGTGAGCAGTCTTCACCTCAGATTCAAGTGAGTCCGCAGCAGACTACAGTGACACAAAGTTCGGGGCCACCAGTTTCGGGGACGACAGGTTCACATGTGACAGGGCCACGGGATTCAAGTTCGCAGGCTACTGGTCCACAGGTTTCAGGATCAAATACTCCAGAGTCTACTTCAAGATCACTGTCTTCAGGAGATGGGGTTGAGCAGGGAGAGTCCCCTCCACGGGACACTACTTCAGAGAGGAGAAAGCCCAAGTGGCTTTAGGATACTTTGAGGGAGGCACAGGGTTCAGTGGGGAATCCCAGACAAGCAGTGAGGGAGAGTAAACCTCCCGAGAGGTTTTGTAGCTACATCGCGATGGTGAGCAGTATTCGGGAGTCTGAGCCTTCCACTTTTGAGGAGGCTTCTGGTAGATAGGTTTGGAGAGATGCCATGATGGAAGAGTACAATTCCATCATGAAGAACGATGTCTGGGAAGTTGTTCCTAGACCTAAGGGGAAGTCAGTGGTGACTTCTAGGTGGCTCTATAAACTAAAGCATGTTGCAGATGGCAGCATTGAGAAGTACAAAGCTCGCTTTGTGGCTCAGCGGTTTTCACAAGTTGAGGGAGTCGACTATGATGAGACCTTTGCGCCGGTTGCTAGATATACTTCGATTAGAGCAGTGATCTCCATTGCAGCAGAGATGGGTTGGAAGATCCACCAGATGGATGTGAAGACCGCATTTCTGAATGGTCTTATACAGGAGGAGGTATATATTGAGCAACCATTGGGCTTTGAGGTGCATGAGAGAGAGCCTCATGTCTGTAGACTGAAGAAGGCATTGTATGGGCTGAAACAAGCTCCCAGAGCTTGGTATTCGAGGATAGATGCCTATTTGCAGCAGTTGGGTTTTGAGAAGAGTGAGGCAGATCCCAACCTATACTACATTGTGGTTGGAGAGGATCCTCTCATTCTTCTGCTATATGTGGATGATCTATTCATTACAAGGGCAGAGAGACTCATCAGCAGCTGCAAGGAAAGCCTTGCTTCAGAGTTCGAGATGACTGATATCGGACTGATGCATTATTTTTTGGGATTGGAGGTTTGGCAGGAGCCTGGACACATCTTCCTAGGACAGGGGAAGTATGTGTGTGACATTCTGAGCAGATTTCAGATGGAGGATTGTAGGCCCATGAACACTTCCATGATTACCAACTGGAAGAAGCTTCATGCTTCTGAGTCATAGTTGGTGGATTCCACTTTGTATCATCAGTTGATCGGGTCATTGATGTATTTGGTCAATACCAGGCCAGATATTTGTTTTGCTGTCAACACTCTCAGTCAGTTCATGGTGGAGCCTAGGAGAGTGCACTATGTGGCAGCTAAACATGTGCTCAGGTATCTTTGTGGTACGGTAGATTATGGTCTGGACTATCAGAGAGGAGATGGAGTTCATTTGGTTGGCTATACAGATTTGGATTGCGCAGGATGTGTCCGTGACAGGAAGAGTACTTCATGGTGTTGTTTTGGATTGGGCTCAGCAATTGTGTCTTGGTTCAGTCGGAAGCANATTGGGCAGGATGTGTCCGTGACAGGAAGAGTACTTCATGGTGTTGTTTTGGATTGGGCTCAGCAATTGTGTCTTGGTTCAGTCGGAAGCAAAAGCCAGTGGCTTTGAGTTCTGTAGAGGCTGAGTATATGGCAGCCAGTGAGGCCCTTTGGCTTCGCAAGTTGCTGGTGGGATTGTTCGGTGTGCAGTTGAGGCCTACCGTGATTTACTGTGATAATCAGAGTTGCATCAAACTCTCGGAGAATCCAGTTTTTCATGACAGGTCTAAGCATATCGAGATTCATTATCACTTCATCTGTGACTATGTTCATAGAGGAGTTGTGGAGCTACAGTACATATCTACAGAGGAGCAAGTTGCAGACATACTCACCAAGGCATTGGGCAGAGGCAAGTTTGTATTTTTTAGGGACAAGCTTGGAGTGGTGAGTAACACTTTCCTCGGTAAGAGGGAGTGTTAAAATTTTTAATTAAAAAGTACCTTGGCAAGTGTTTCTCATCCCCAGGCTCCTAAGGGGTGAGAAAGTGCCTAATGTGGGCCCTAGTCATATAATTTGTGATATGCAAATTAAAAGGTGACTTTATGACTTTAGTGAGGGTGAGTGAAGAGACACTCAATCTCAACCACTCATCTAATCCAATCTCAATCGTTGGATTAAGAAACTCCTCACCTACCTCATGAGGTCGATTAGGGTTGGAGGGCGCACCCATTGTTGGGTTGTTCATTCATTTGTTGAGAGAGCAAGAGAGAGAGCATTTTCGAGCAGCAAGAAAGAGGCCATTTCTGAGAGCTAGGGCACGCATTCCAAGGTAGAATACTAGCACAAAAATCGAGGCAAAAGGTTCATCATACATAGGAGGCCGTAGAGTACAGATTTTGGGGTCCGTACAGTCTTTTGTGTGTATAGAAATCAAGGCAGTAAACAACATTTAATTATGTCCGTATGGTACAGATTTATCAGTCCGTACAGTCGTACTTTGGCATAGATTTTGAGGAGGGACAGACAGTCGTACTCAGGCCGTACTGTATTGATTCTGTACAGGTCCGTACAGTCCTTTCTTGGCACAGAAATCGAGGCAGGTTGTTGTGTGGTGTTTCTGGAAAGTTTGGCACAGTTTTCAAGGCAGTTGTACAACCATTAATGCACCCAGAAAATTGTTGAAGCTGTTGGCACGAATTTCTAGGCAGTGGTATGGCCATTTGGAGGCACACAGATAGAGGAGCAGACCTGTAATTTATTGCAGAAAAATTATGGAAAGAGTTTTGAGGAGTTTGGCTCATTTTCCTGTGTGAAGACTTGGCACAGTTATCGAGATAAGTTTGTCATTAAATTTTTGAAGATGAACATGCTGTAACAGAATTTCTCTGAAGCTCCTAAATAATAAAAATCTCCCTCTCTCACTGGTTTTCCGCTTGTGGGTTTTTCCAGGGTCGCTGTTAGACCAAAAATCTTTGTGTTATAATTTTATGAGTTTATGTGTTGCTGATATTTTATTTCTGCATTAAAAACGAAGTTCAGAATCCTCATGTTTCAGTTCTGAAAATTATTTTCTGCTGAGTTTTATTTGCTATTATAAAACTGGGTTTGGGCATTAAACATTGGCTGAAAAATCAGCGAAACTAAAACTGGGTTGGGGTCTGAAATTTTACATGTATAAGGACGAAAACATCTTTTGCGTCGTTGTTGTTATAAGTCTTTTATCCTTGGTCAAAACGGCTTTCTCTAATTTATTCTTTAAAAACTAAGCAATAAATTTCTCCCTAAAATTTTTGAACTTGGGTTGGTTTTTCATTGTTTGCTTACTCTCCAATTGGCAACTCCATCTGAAAATCCTTTAAGGTATACTATTAGAAGCAATTCACAAGGATTGGTTTACATTTTTTCTTGAACCTGAAAAGGTTTATAGGAGGAGATTAAACCGCCTTGCTCCTCGTAGGCTACTTGAAAGTCTTGGAGAAGAAGCAATCTCTGATATCCAATTCTTGTTTGAACAAAATAATCCTACAACTATTAATACTACAACAACTAATCCTAACTTAATCATGAGTAATCTACTAAGGCCTTTGAACTTAACAGCTATTCAAGGTGCTTCTCACACAATTCCTAACAAAGCTATTAAGAAGTTGCCTGCTTTTCAAGGAAATAATGTTGTTAGTGCCAATGCTCACATCTTAAGCGTTGACTTATGTATTGGAAAATGGTGCAATGGTCATGATGAAGAGGATGTAAAGATGACCATGTTTGTATATTCTTTAGAGGGGGATGTTGCTGAATGGTTTTTTGAACAAGATCCTAATAAGTTTAGCACCTTGGACGAAATTCAGAAAGCTTTTAGAGAAAGATGGGGTGATCAGAAAGAGAACCGGTATTTGCTAGTTGCCCTTAGTACAAGTCAGAAAAAAAAATAATGAAACCATGGATGAATTCAACAAAAAATTTAATGACTTGGTTAAAAGTCTCCCTACAGCTATCAAGCCTCCTTATGCATCTATTTTAATTCATTACATGGAGGCCTTTGAGGAGGAAATCAGATATCAACTAAGGGATAAGGATCCACAAACTCTTAAGGATGCACAAAATTTTGCAGTAAGGGTAGATAAGAATATGCAAGATGCTAGGAGGTCAAACATTTCAGGTTTCTCAAGAGGAACATCTTCCCAATGAGGATAAGAAGAAGAAAAGTGAAAATCAAGGGTTTTCTAATGATGGCATTAAGGAACTGACTCAACTAATCAAGCAAATGGAGGTTAATCAGGCAAATCAAATAAAGCAAATGGAGATTAACCATGCCAATCAAATGAATGCCATGCAAAATAGATTGATATCCATGGAGAGGGCTCAATCTAGTAGACCCCAACATAAGCCAAATGATAAGTGGCCAAAGAGACCTCCTCCTCAAGATCAAAGGCCACCAAATCCATTAAAATCCATAAACTTGGTTAATCACCAAGCTATTCCTTATTGTAGACCTTGTGGACAATTTCATGAGGAATCAACATGCCAAGTCTTTCTTCGAGTTTGTAGTGAAATGGGACCTTATAGATCAGAAAATGAACAAGTAAATATCTTTGGTCATGAGTATAATGTTGGCATGTATGAATGGATGGATTTGATGGAGTATATTGAGGGGGTAAATTGTATGAATAATGTGGTGGATAGGGCAACAGAAAAGTTTGGTCCTAAGCCTACTCCCCAACAAGTGTCAGAAATGGCTAGATATAGAGGCGTTACTTATCAAAGGAATGGAAATAATAATCAAGATAGGCTTCAAACAAGTGTTTCTAGAATACCTCCTCCCCCTCCTAAAGCAATGATTCACACAAGTTCAAAATTAAGTATCGACTTAGGAGGGTGGCTCAATAATGCAAAGATGTTGGTACCTGTGTCAGAAATTATGAAGATTCCATCGCAGAATGAGAAACTACTCAAAGCTATAGAAAATCCTTCTCAGAACATTGTTGATAGGCCACCAGCAGTAGCTTACCAGGATGCACCTGTTATTTTGCAAAATATGGATAGGGGTAATGAAAAGAATAGACCATTTTATCTTTCTTTGCTCATGAATGATTATATTCTCCACAATTGCAAGCTTGATTCTGGAGCAAGCTCAAATGTTATGACTAAGGAAGTAATGGAAAAATTAAACTTAAGAATCTCAAGACCTTATCATAACATTTGTGCCATGGATAGCAAAACAATTAAGGTGCATGATTTGATAAAGGGCTTACAAGTACACTTGGTTGCATTCCTAGACATCATGATCGAAATGGACATAGTTTTGATTGATGTACCTGATGCTTGGGGTATGTTGCTATCAAGAAAAACAGGTGCAGACTTGGGTGGTAATTTACAAATGGATTTGACTTATGCCACCATTCCTACTCTAAATGGTTCCATGTTTAGATTAAACAGGGAGTTGGAAAGAAAGTACCATGTTGAAGACCCTAGGAATCCCACAAATAAGCTTGTGTATCGTGAACTAAAGATGGGATGTTATGAGATAGAGTGTAATTCTATAACATCTACCAAGATGGAACTTAAAGATGAATCCCCAAATATTTTTAATGTTTGGGACACCATGGATTCTTTTGATGGGCTTTTTCTTGAGGAAGATTCAGATAAAACGAATAATGATATGACTCCTTCAGAATTAGAAACAGAGTTGGATTTTTCAAGTGAAAATATGGCATCAACTCACCAGTTATCAGAAGAATCAGTTAGATGTCAGGAAGAACTGGATGGAATTTTTGGGCCACTTCCTCCTTATGTCTTAGAAATTGGGGAAATCAAAGGAAGAATAAGTGAAGCAAGTCTGGTGGAGGATCATAAGGATGATAATAAGGTTAGTAATGACAATATGAAATATGTCATCCCTATGAAAAGGTATGTCATCCCCATGTCATCCCTATGATAAAGTCCTAGGCAACTAACCAAAATATGACTCATGTTGACCTATTACATTATTATCCCACGCAGGGGAGCGGACATTCTGATTACAGAAAGACGTGTCGGGGGAAAAAATTTCCCTGCTAAGCCATAAGTCTTCAAACTTAGTTGCACCATCTGGTACATAGCTTCATAATATATGACGTTGACCCCTAGTCGAAATAGGTGGTCAACAGTCCCTATCCAGAACAGAGTTGCATCAACATCATTGTGGGAAAATAGAACTTACAAAACAATTGGCATCATTGATTTGGAGGTAAACCAATATGTGTCGTTGTCCCCTGTGGATCATGACTATGGATAGGAAGTTCATGGTATTAAATGTATCTACTGCTAACGATGCATCATCCTTCCACAGGTTGGTGTCCTGTGCCACATCATCCTTCGTGGCATACTCCAGAAGATAACACAATTAAGCACTCCTCCCTAGCTACAACGAATTCACCATAAGTCATGCCCATCTTCATTCTTTGCAACCTTGAGTGATATTAAACAGTATACAATATATGACTAATATATATTATACACCCATCTATATAATATTATATCGTATTTAATTTATAACAAACTATTATGTTATCATCCATGTACTTTATGGATGATATTATTATGTTATAGGTTGTCTTAGCATCCAAAATGGATTTCTCCCAAAATCCATTTTGGGCATTCATTAAAGACGGTTCATGGATACATTATAGGATGGACTGGTTGGTCAGTCCATCATTTGGCGTCGACAGTTCGTGAGTGCTAGTCAGACTTGGCATATGGTCATAAGTTTTTATTGTTAAAAGGTTGAAAATTAGACAGGTTTTTCAGGCAAGTAGTGATGGGCCTCCAATTTGTCTATTTTATGGCCCATTCTACATCTACATTCGATACATTCTTGCCCCTAAACCAAGAACCTTCATGAAAAAAATTCATGCGTTTGATGACCAATTTGATTTATGTTTATTTAATTATATATGATTGACTCTATTCAAGTTAAAATGTGGCATATGCTTGATATTAGAATGATTTATGGTTTTTACTATTATTGCAAATGTTGTATATGTAGACTAATGTGATCCCAAAAAGGATAAGTGCAAGAAATCAAATCACAGGGACAAGATTGATCTCCCTCATTCATGGCTCCAGACAAACTTGATGGCTTCTAAGATTTTTAAGGGATCTTGTCCCTTCGCCTTCTCTAGAACATTGGAGTAATTCCACAAAACAGGTTGCATGATTTTAGGGGATTTTGGGACAGCCTCCATCGATCAAGGGATTTATTGGAAGGCTTAAATAGGATTCATTTTCAAGAATAAGAGGAAGCATAGTTGATAGGTTAAGCTCGTCTCCTCTTGAGGATTGCATTCATTTATTTTTGCTCCTCTCAATTTGTAAATTCGAATTTGGAAGTAATGCAGATTTTTTGTTCAAGTTTTTGGTTGTAAATAGTGTTTTTATCTTGAGGGATTTGTTAGAATATAATGGATGTGCTCGTTTTACCATCGACAATATCACTATTGTCACCCAACCATAGGCCGAAGCCACCCTCCGAGCACCTTAACCTTGATAGAGAATCATTCCGGAAGCAAACCCTAGGCTAGATGGCCAAACAAAGGGTAGCGCACCTTTTCCCAAGGATAGTGCACCAAACAAGAGCCGATCAGATAGTCCAAACCATAAACAAGAGATAGTCCAAGCCAAAACAAAATCTGCTAGCTCCAGCAGCTGCAACGGCAGCTCTCCTCCAGACTTGCGCACAAAACTGCCCAACTGCAGTGTGCACAAGTGTGCTCTGCAGTTCTGAGAATGCTGGCCAGAATGAAGACTGGCCTCCTGTATTTATACTAAATCTGGCAAACTGCCAGGGACGACTTCTCATTCTGGGTACTAATTCTTTAGTATATAATATTTCTTCTAGCCGACTTCTTCTCTTGGAGGCTAATAACCTAATACAAGTTATCCTCTTGAGCTGACTTGTCTTCTAGGGTTATTAGCCAACTCATTAGGGTTTCTTCTTGCTTTCCGAAATATTCTATTCTCGTCAGGTTTACACGTGGAGGTAAATACCTCCCGCAGCTACCATAATATCAACACTCCCTCCTAGCTAGGGAGGTATTACATGTAATGGTCTTGAGCACAAACATACCATTCACCCAGTAGCATCAACATAGTTGTATAGACTATCTCATGACTAGATCATGAGCACCATCATCACCATCAGTGTCATCAGTTGCATCATCTCTCGAAACCATACTCCATCTGAGTAATCAGACATGATGCTGGATAAGTCACTCACTCCATAGAGTTACACAAGAACCATCCTTTTAATCCGAACATATGTCCTAGAAGAATAAATGTCTTGGACCATTTCCCGTCTAGGAAATCTCTGTCTATTGATCATCCATCTAGCTGATAATCATTTCCATCACTGTTGATAGTCTTCAAGGTAATCGAAACAATATCTTTCAATAGAACACAACTGTGTCTATCCATAGTAGTACACAACTACAATCCAGTGGTACACTACCACACCAAGTAACACACAGATACTTGATCAATGACATATAATCATAATCAGTGGAACACATCCACTATAGTAGCATGCATCTACTATCCAGAGACATACAGTCTCCATAACAATCATCTAATATCAACCTGTACAGAAACAATGTTATGATATAAACTGAATCATCTGGGCCATTCTTCCACTCACATCTGTGAGATCTTGGAAGAGCATCTGCCCTCAAAAGGTAAAACATCAATGATGAGCTATCTGGACTATTCTTCGCAAGCAAGGAAGAATAATTGTCCTGGTTTCTGAGCCTGGACCATTCCCCACCCTGCGCCATTCCTCCGACACTAGACAAAGTGTAACCTGGAGAGAATGAGTCTGCCCTAAGGAATGTCTGTCCCTGATTGCTGAACCTAGACCATTCTGCACCCTTGGCCATTCCTCCAGCACTAAACAAAGTGCAACCTGGAGAGAATGAATCTGCCCTAAGGAATAATTGTCCGGACCATTTCCTAAGGAAATGACTGTCTTGCACCAACCTCCAAAACAGACCATTCCCCATGTTAACCACAATGGGAAATCGTTGTCCGGCGAGGCGGGCCAGTCTTCTTGAGTAACCCTCAAGAAGAGAGACTGCCCTAGACCATTCCCCATGTTAACCACAATGGGAAATCGTTGTCTATGGTACAACAGCAATCCATCGAACCATTTTCATTACAAAAATGACCATTTGATCTAGACAATTTTTCGAACTGGAAAATGCCTGTCCGTCAGAAATCTCAAACCACTTTCCGAATCTGGAAAGGAACTGCTCATCCTGGACCATTTTTCGAACTGAAAAATGACTGTCCATCAATCAATAACACATCAGTGCTCCCTCCCAACCTGGGAGTCATCTCTTCCATTTTCAATAAGGAATTCGTCTCCACGAGCTCCAGCTTGAGTACGCAAACTCTTTCATCTTGGACAGAAGCTTTACCAAAATGTCTACTTATCTGTTCATTTGTGGAGATATATATTGGAGAACCACTTTCTCCTTTCTGGACTTCATCGTGAACAATGTAATGCTTGATCTCACATGTACTTCGGTCTGGAACACTGGTTTTCTCTGAAGGCTTCATATAACTCTGATCAATAAAGTATATCATTGTTGGATTCCTCTTTGGTTCCTGCTAGTTCACAACATCGCGGCAAGGGTCAAACTGGACAATATCCATGTGGCACTTCTTCTGTCATCATGAGATCTTTGTCATGGATTGGCAATCCATCATCCTGATCTTCTAAGTAATCATTCTGATACAATATCTATGTTATAGAAAGTCTTCACCACGCTTCTGCTGTGCATTGGAGGTTCTCCACCAAGTTGTCTTCTTCCATCTGCATACATGGGTCTCTTTCTGGTATGCCTCAAAGCCTTGAGGTTGCTTTCATACGCTCTTTATTCAATTGCTCTGGAGAACAGTCTTTGCATTCATCTGATGCAGAACTCCAACCCATGGATATTACGAATGATATAATGACTCATGTAGAGGTATGTCTGGTTTACTGGAACGAGTAATCATCATAGTCTTCTCCCTCCATCCGGGAGAACCTCTAGTTCTAGATCTCACAATGCTTTCATTCATAAATCTTCCATACACTGTTCTTCATCACAACTTTCAGTTCTTCTACTTGATTGCTTTTAGTGAGTTCATATCAGGCTGGTAATCCTGTGATTCTTGATACAATGACTGGTTGTTCTGGCTTTTCTTTCTTTCTTGGAATCTTCATGTTCTTCCTCATGTTTCTCTTTAGCTCTTGGGTCCATGGAGTTTCTTATAGATTCCATGCCCTAAAGATTCCACTTCTTCCTTTCATCATAGGATCATGGATGTGGAAGGACAACCAGGGATACTTTAAGGCTTCTCTTCGAAGAAGACTTCTTCTAAGGTCGAACTGAACACGTACTGCTTTTCATGGCTACTACCATGGATATATACTTCATCATCTTCAATGGATCATAGGATTAGCTCCCTCCTAATCCTTGCTTCATGTATAAGTGCATGTTTTTCTTTTGGAAATATATAATCGGCTCCCTCCATCTAACAGAGTCCACGCTTCTATCTGCATCCTTATTGTCTTCTGCAAAGTGTCACAAGTCTTTCTCCAATTTCCTCTTGATTGCTGACTTCTTTCTGTCTTTGCTTCTTCTAAGTTTCTTCGGGATTGATTCTGATTTCGGCTTATCTTGTAATAGCTTCCACATGATTTGTTTGATGTATTTCATCCTTTCATGTGTATTATCTGACTTGTATAATGATAGCAATCCTTATCTTCTAAGAGATAGATATACAAGGTATGTACAGAGGCTATGCAAACAAGATATGTACAAGAACTAAGAAGAGTATTGTTACTTTGTCTTTAGAAGAAGAAGTTTGTTTTATCCTACTTGGTCTTCTTTGTAGGTTCCTTTTCTTCGGCAACTGATGCTTCGTGTGTCCCCTTCCTTTTCTTTAGCTCGAGACAATGATTCTTGTAGTGACCATACTTTCGACAGTTGAAGCATTGTATTTCTAACATGTCTTTCTCTTGATTTGGCTTCTTCCTTGAACCAAACTTCCTTTTGTTCCTGAAATTCTTGAATCTTGTTGTAAAGGCTTGATCATCGTACTTCTTTTGGGGTTTCTCTTTTGCACTAATCCTTGATTCTTCTTGAGCACAGCAAGTCCAAAGTTCTTCAGCTGTAGGATACTCCTTCCTTGTGTTCATGCTTGCGGCAAATGCATTCCATGTCTTGGGAAGACCATTGAGTACTATGTTTACCAATTCCTTTTCTGAAATGATCTCTTCAATAGCTTGTAGTTGATCTCTTAACTGAGAGATCCTCACAAAGTATGATGTTAGTCTGTCATCATCATTCATCTTTATGTCACGGAGCTCATTCTTCAGACTCATCACTTGTCCAATGTTTCTAACTGAGAAGAGGTTTGTTAGGGCATCGTACATCTTCTTTGATAAGTCAAGATGGGAGATGTAGGGTATCAAGTGGTCTTTTATAGAGTCCACTATGATACTCATGGCATTGATGTCACTGTCTTTGAACTTTTCCATAACTGCAACGTTCTGCGGTTCTTTCTCTTTTCCTTCTTCAAACTTTGGTTTCACGATCTTTCCTTTCATGATATCTAACACTTTATTCTTGGCCAGGATGAGGTCAATCCTTGTCTTCCACGCTCTGAAGTTAGAACCTCCATCTAACTTGTTTTCTGACTTCATGGAGTAGGTCATGGCTTCTTTGACTTGGTCAACCCTAAATTTGACCAAAAACTCAAACTTGACGTCTTGGCTTGCTAAGAGTATCAGGAGATGCGCTAAACTAGGGCGCACTGGTCTATCCGGAGATTAGGTCAATCCCTTCACTTAAGGTGCCTTAACGAGAGGATTAGGGTTTCTGCAACTACACCTGCTAGTAGTAGTAACCCTAGCGACAGTGCTTTGGTGATTGCTCCTACTAGAAACCCTAGCGATAGTTCTTCAACGAGCTTAATATCCTTATGGCTATCCTCCCTTCCAGTGGTTAGACTGAATGAAGGAGGTGTGGGCCCATAACCTGTTAGAATATAATGGATGTGCTCGTTTTACCATCAACAATATCACTATTGTCACCCAACCATAGGCCGAAGCCACCCTCCGAGCACCTTAACCTTGACAGAGAATCACTCCGGAAGCAAACCCTAGGCTAGATAGCCAAACAAAGGGTAGCGCACCTTTTCCCAAGGATAGCGCACCAAACAAGAGTTGATCAGATAGTCCAAACCATAACCAAGAGATAGTCCAAGCCAAAACGAAATCTGCTAGCTACAGCAGCTACAACGGCAGCTCTCCTCCAGACTTGCGCACAAAACTGCCCAACTGCAGTGCGCACAAGTGTGCTCTACAGTTCTCAGAATGCTGGCCAGAATGAAGACTGGCCTCCTATATTTATACTAAATCTGGCAGACTGCCAGGGCCGACTTCTCATTTTGGGTACTAATTCTTTAGTATATAATATTTCTTCTCGCCGACTTCTTCTCTTGGAGGCTAATAACCTAATACAAGTTATCCTCTTGAGCCGACTTGTCTTCTAGGGTTATTAGCCAACTCATTAGGATTTCTTCTTGCTTTCCGGAATATTCTATTCTCGTCAAGTTTACATGTGGAGGTAAATACCTCCCGCAGCTACCATAATATCAACAGGATTCACCCCTGAGATGAACCAACCTGGTTTAGATCATCAATGTCCAAAATATTTGGAATATAAATAAATCCATTTACAATAAAATAATATATATTGAATAAATGTATGAGAATAATAGTATGGATGATTACAAATGAGGGCCCCATATATATACCCAAGCGGGGGTGTCGTTTCACTATGAGACATGCCCTTTCATTAAGGTGTCTCTTCATGTATTAATCATTTATTTATATTTATATTATGTATTTATGTTTATTACATTGCCTTCCCCTTTAGAAATGCTTTGTCCTCAAAGAATATTTATGGAAAGGATTTATGTCCTTGTTGTAGCTTGTAACATCTTCACATGATTCTTTGTTCTTGAGGCCTGATGTACACTCACCCATCCTGAAATGAGACCACATAACCCCTATCCTCCAATGTTGACACTGATATCAGGTTCTTCGTCATGCCCAGAACATATAGCACATCCCTCACCGTCAGTGGCTGCTCGGACTCCCTCTGAAATGTCACTATCCAATGTCTTGTTGCTCGACACTTGGCATTATTGCCCATCTCAATCACGATGTCCATCTCCTTCTCCTGCGAGCTAGAGAAGTACTCCCACACTCCAATCATGTGAATAGAGGCACCATTGTCTACATACCAAACGGTTGAACTAGCTGAACCAGAGAGACATGCAAATTGTAATGAATGAAAACTCATCCTCGAACCTAGCTGCAAACTCATCAACTTCAGTGAAGTTGATGCAGTCATGTGTGACTTCTTGCTGCCCTTTTTCTTGTTTGGACACTAACTGGTAAAGTGGTCTAGTTTGAGACAGGCAAAACACTTTATCTTGCTGAAATCTTTCTTCTTTTCTCCCTTAGAGGTTTGACCCCCACTAGGGCCCTTCTTTCCTCTAAACTTGCCCTTTCTAGCTAAGGCGAGATTCTCCTCATCCTCACTCTTTGGTTGGCTAGCCTGTGAAGTACCAACTCGCAGATCCTCCTGGGTGAAGTCATCCCATAACCTCTCCCAATCAGGGAGTTTCTCTAGTGCTACAACACCTCTAACAAATACATCCCACTGCTTGGTGAAGGCATTCAAGGTTGTCCTCACCAACTCAGTCTCATCCACAGTCTCCCCAACAATTGTCAGTTCATCTCTGATCTGAGTGAACTTGGTGAGATATGTGACAAGTGACTCTCCTCTGACCATCTTTGTGCTTTTGAGTTTCTCATTGAGCAGCATCTTCCCACTTTGGTTATCTAACTGGTAGAATTTAACTAGGGCCTCCCACATATCCTTAACTGTCTTCTTACCAGATAGACGAGGAATGATGTGGTCTTTGACTCCATCATTAATGATTAGCCTAGCTTTCACATCTCTCCTGAGATGAGTTGGTTGTTGTGTTGTACTGGAAGTATTGCTGACCCTTTAGCAAACTCCCACAAACCTTGTTCCTCCAACAACAAACCAATTCGCTCTCTCCATGGAATGAAGTTTGAGGCTCCCTCCAGCCTATCCTCAAATTTCAAGCCTGCATTGGCCATAATGTCAGCCACCCTGACTCACATGCCCTCTCTCGTAACTCGACCCCCTTGCTAATTTACACCTAGTCTGCATAGCAAATGGACTTGGTTCCTTATGTATTCAGAGGTTGAGCTCTCATACCATGTTAATTTCCTTTAAACTCAGCAAATAGAAATAAAATGCCAATGATTTTTCTTTACCCAAAAATTTATTTATGCTGATATAACTTCTGAAAAATCCTGCATTAAATTTACAGCTGAGTTATTTAACTAAAATGAACAGCAGAAGCAAATAGTCACCAAGCACATAAAATAGGAAGACACTAGAAATACCCTGGAAACCCCAATGTGAGGAAAACCAACAAAGGAGCGGCTTTATTGGCTTCAAAGGAATCACAAATTGCAATTTACAGCAACAAAAAAAATTCAGAAATTTCTTATAGGAAAGCAAACTCAGCCTATTTTTTTGGCCCCTCTTTTTCGGCCCTAAAAAATTAGGCCTACTTTTTCGGCCTCTGCTGGAATGGCCTGCACTCAGCTCACTTCCTCTGCTACTAAGTCGCCCTTCCTCACTCTACAGAATCAACTTACTCTTCCTCAACCAGTGCCCTCACTCATCAGTTCAACACACAATGTGTTATGTCCTTCATGTTCAACCTCCTTTTATCACTCTAACTCACCTTTTCTTGAGTCTTCTAGAAGAGTTCAGAAATTCACTTTAGTGAATTATTAATTTACAAAAAGTCACTTTTCATAAATCTGAGTGAAAAGTCAATAAAAGTCATTTAAATGACTTTTATACTTTTCTTAAGTTAAAACTTAGGATAAAATAAAAATGTTGATCCGGGTATTTTAATTATGTCCATCAACTAGCTTTGGACACATAGGCTAAGCTAAGACACCTTCTGAGCTACAAAATTAACAAAGATGATATGAACTTCTAAATGTTGAACAGAACTGACGAAATGTAAAAGGATCTAACCATACCAACTCGATCCTTTATGGAATATTGCGGTTATAGAATTCCCAAGATAATTTGTTATTATGAGACTCAATTGTACTGGCATCAATATTCTTTGGAGGATAGGTCAATTGTTTATGTTTCGAGCAATGTTGATAATTTGACTAGTTAAGGTGTCTGCTCTTGTGATTGGGACGTCGATAAAGTGTCTTTGTAGCATGACTTTCCCTTATTGTGCTTGTAGCATTCTCTCGATTTACTTTTGGTATTGTATCTTCTTCATGCATTGGTGTTGCTTTGTTGATTGTTGAATTTCTATTAGTAAGTACACTTGGAATTTCCATTGTTTGTACTTCAGCATCCAAAGGTGTCCTTACTTCAACTGATTTTGCACCTTCTTAAGTTGTGACGTGAATTGGATATGTGTTTGTTCCTTTCTCCACAGCTTTACATCTGAAGACTTCGATGCTTCCTTCTTGATAAGTTGTTCTAACTTTTTTTCCAGCGGCTTCTTATCATTCTTAAGCTTCTTGATTTGAGTAAGTAGGGTTTGATTATGATTCTTTAAGCGTGCAAGTTCTTCATTTTCTCATTTTTCAACTTTTTCATGTCTCAATTCTCTGTTTTTTCCCCTTTTAGTCCTTTGATTTGTTCTAGCAACCTTTGATTAAGGTTCTTTAATGTAATGTTCCCAACCGGATCTAATATAAAAATCCAATTTAGTAGTTGAGAACTTCCATCAAACACTTTGACGGTAGGACCTATTTCCTTAACCAAAATGCCTTACTTTAGGTGTCCCAACTTTAGAATAGGTTGTTAATGTGTTTTGGTAACCAATGGGATGGTTTGCAACCTTCTTATAGCTCCCAATATGTTTGTTGTTTGGTTATTTAGCTTGTTGTTATAATTATGACAGCATAACTCATTGAAACATTTCGTCAAACAGTTGGCATGTTTGTCTTGTTATTGAGTTTGTTCATGGTTTATTGTATGCAGAAATTGTTGATGATAAAGAAGACTAAGATCAACAATAAAGGCAATAGATATACACAATGAAATGGCTACAAACTCAAATCTGATTTTATTTATTAAATATAGCTAACCTCATACCAAATGGGGCAGATCTGGAATATATGTAGAAGAATGAAGTGTGTGGTTGATAGTGCCTCCACAATACAATGGAATGATGAAGGAAGGAACCTCCAATAGTCCTCCAAGTTGAATACAAGTGATCTAGAAGATCCAACCTTTACTTTGGCTACTGATGAAATATTTTCTCTGCAAAGTGGGCCCTCACTGGCTATAGGTGACCAAGATTTCGACCTCCTTGAACATGGCCTCCAAACCCTCTAAGAATGATGCCAAACTGTAGATCGGGGGTTAGAGAAACTCTCTGATGAAGCTCCAAGCTATTGGGAGTGATCTCCCACTCCAACTCACAAGATCCAATATGCACAATGTGCCCTCCTGAAGAGAAACACACCCTCTTGAGTGATAGGATGAATGGTTGAAGAATCCACTCAAACAATGATGCAAAAAGGCACTAGGGTGATGGCCAATGATCCTGGAGTGAGATCTATTGAATATCCAGTCTCTCCAAAGAAAATCGAACTTGTCTTCCTCAACTGGTGTGCCCAACCTATTGGAAACCCTCACTGGGGCAACCCCCTTGCCAAACTAATGGTTGAAGTAACTCTGATCTGATGTAGAATGGTGAGGGAGGAATCTTTCACCTCCTTGGCCAAGCTTGGATCAGGAAAGGTGGAATCTTTCACCACCGAGTTGATCTCTAGGGTTTGCTCAGTCAAAACCCTGAAAACCCCCAAGTGCATGGGCTCTCTAGCAAGAAGCCAAACATCAAATAATAATCAACATAATGAGATAATAGTGACTTTTACTTTATTTTTATTATTCTTTAATTAAATCACTTTATTAATTAATTAGCCTTTTAGCCTCTAAAAAGTAATTTATTCGTCCCTATGGCTTCTCCGACCACTGAAAGTCATTTCTCATCATCTAATCATGTAGTGCTCTTCCTCCCGATTCCGATGAGCTATTGCACTAAGAGGTTTCTCCAAGTATTATTCCCAAAATGACCTTCTTAGTGAAATTAATTAAAATATGACCCATAATAACTCAAAATTACGGAAATCGTTGGAATGCAACGGAACCAAAGACAAGTTGTGCGGAATGGACCTGATGATGAAATATGATGAACGAAGCAAGTCGGTCCCAATAAAACCTCTCAAAACTCCTGAACTCACCGTCACCCCCATCTGGCTACTCTGGTAGGCATAACACTTTGTAACATCATAATGTCCATAAATGGGGACATTACATACAACCCTCAACAGAATGGGATAACTGAGAGAAAGAACAAAACAA
>JASDQU010683979.1:20780-34935 GCA_032191745.1 Picea mariana | reverse complement strand
CTTCCTCTTGGACTTTTATCCCTCCCTTTACATTTGGAAGCTGTAGCTACCTCTGGAAGGCATTACTTCCCTTGAACAATAACTATTGATTATTTCTCATATATTGTGCATGGTGTATTGTGGTGTATTGGTGTAACTTTTATACTATTGTTCATTGCTCATTGGATATAATTGAATGGTTTAAGTATAATTTGAAAAAGGTTTTAAATTGTACTTGATACTGATTTCCCCCCCTCTCAGTATCAACACTCATTCCCCCCATTGCTCTTCTAAGTAAGAACAACTGCAAATGCAGTATGAGATGTGAATATGTACAATATAATTCTTGACTAAAATTCAGATTGAGTAAAGTTGGAGCCTTGGATATTTCCTCCCTAATTCTTATGAAGAACTCATTTTCTTTGGAACCCCATTTGAATTCATCATTATTTTTTATCATATTCTGAAGTGGTTTGACAGTTTCATCAAATCTTGGAATGAACCTTCTAATAAAGTTTATCTTTCCAAGAAAGGATTTCATGGACTTCTTATTATGGGGAAAGAAATTTTTGGCAATTTCTTCTATTATTTTTGGTTCTATAATCATCCCATCCTTGGAAACAACAAATCTTAGGAGTTTTCCTTCATTTACAACAAATATATATTTCGTGGGATTCAAGGAAATTCCCTACTTTATATAGCTGGTAAAAAAAATTCTTAAATGGTTCACATGTTCTTTTTTATCCTTAGAGAACATAGTGACATTGTCAAGGTAGAATACCATTGGTTTTCCAATTGACTCTATAAAATTGATGTCCATGGCTCTCTGAAATGTAGCTCCTGCATTAAGTAATCCAAAATGCATTCTTCAGTATGTGTAAGTTTCCGACTTTGTTCTAAATGCAATTTTTAATTGGTCAACATGGGAAACCATGACTTGATTATATCCTGAGAATCCATATAAAAGAGAGAGAATTTCATATCCAGAGACACATTGTAAGCTCTATTCCATGGCAGGAACATGGTAATTATCTTCCTCTGAAGCCTTGTTTAGATTTATGAAATCAACACAAAGTATGATGTCTCCATTATTCTTCTCGATAGGCACTAGATTGGAAATCCTTTGAGTATGTATAGAAGGAAAGATAATTTTAGCATCCAAGAGTTTATTTAATTCTCCCTTCACCAGGGGTTCCAAGTTTGGGTGCATTTTCCTTAGCTTCTATTAAAAGGATTTTTCCAGAGGCTTCATTGGTATTATATGTTGAATGATCCCAGTATCAAAATTCTTGAGATCATCATATGTCCATGCAAATATATCTTTGTATTCCCTTAACAACTTGATAAAATCTTTCTTTCCTCTCGGAGAACAATTGATACTGAGATTAACAGTTTGGCGGTTGTCATTGGTTCCCAAATTATTGACTTCATAGTGCATGGATGAGATGGTGACTTTATTAAACGTATCCTACAAATCATATAGTTTTTCAAGTCTCACCACAGGTTTTAGAATGACATTAGCTTGAATATTTTTCCTTCAATTAATTGTCCTACAAGAAATTCAGTTTGAGAATTTAAGTCTAGTTCATGTTGATCTTCATCAATGGTTGAATATTTAAAGGTGTCTTTCATGTGCAAGAAACTAATGGTTTTTTTGTCATATTCAAAGACCCTCCAATTGGATATGTTGTCAAGTACTACGGTCCCATAAAATAATTCCACAAATAAAGTGTTAGGATTTATACCTTATGATGGAATTGATTTAGATGCAACATTTGCTAATAAATATGCATTATAATTTAAAGAACAAGGAATGGGACTGATATTGAAAGCTTCGAAGTTCATCAGTAAATCCCCATACATCTTGTTGGTATTTTTTGAGGTGGATGGAGACACAATGAATGGTATTTATCACCTATCTAATTACAATATCAGGGTCTCTAAATACCATTATTAATTTAAGTTTGAGATCGACTTATTTTCTTAACCCTTGTATTAGAGCTTCATACTCAACATTATTATTAGTACTTTGGAATTCAAGTTTGCATGTTATTGTATTTAACTTACCTCTAGGGTCTTCGACAACACATCCAACACCTACTCCTTCATTATACTTGGATCTATCAAAGAAAAGAGTCCACGTGTCAGAAGTTACACTTGGTTCCACATGTGGATCTAAGTTAGGTTTAACATCTAAATTAATCATGTCATTGGTGTTAGTATCTAAATCAAGGTTATCATGTACATCGGAGATAATATCCATCCTACCTATTATATAACATTCAGGATCAACAATATGAATGTAGTGAACGATTTCAAATTGCATATTTGATTCTACATGAGGTGATATTTCAGTAGAAAAATTTTCAGAGAAAATATCTAAGTTATAATTCCCTAAAGTTGAGTGATTAAACATGACGAGCACATTTGGGTCATTAATATCCGTGACCACATGCTTCATGTACCTCTCCCTCTCAACCATTATTTGATTTTTATTTCCATTATAGGGTAGCCAAAGATGAGAACAATCAGTGGAAAATATTCATTAAGCGTAGCAGAACAATCCCTACTTAATAATAGTTCATATGTTTCAGGGATGTCTACCAAAATAATGTCGATGATTTGGTGGAATTTAAGATTGGAATCCAGTCTAATTAAAACATTCTTCAGCTCTCCCATAACCTTCACACTATTTTTGTCCAATTATATGATTTGGATGTCATACCTTTCATGTTTGGAATTCAGTTTTTGACAAACTGCATATGGGATTACAATAGAGGATTCACCTGAGTTGACCATACAATTATGTACATTTATTTTGAAAATTTCAAAGGTCAATAAAAAGGGAGGAATTGTAGACTTTGACTTTTTTCCCATTAGAGAGGCATTGACAACCGATTGCTTCTTTGGGGTTTAATTTTTAATTCCTATACTTCGGACAATTTCTTCTTTCCTTTTGCTTCCTCCTATATTAGCCTCTTAGGTTTTGGTAGGAATAGATCCATGCAGGGTATTAATAAAATTTTCTTGAATTTATGGAAGCTTCAAAAGTTCAAAAAGAGAAATTTTATCTTTTGTCCTTTTCAAGTCTTCAAGGAAATCATATTCAAGTTTAGAGGAAACAGGGGAAGGTGAAGCTTTCTTGCAATTGGGATGATTTTTTTTAGAATTTGATGTTGTACTAGCAGGTTCATAGGTAGAAGGAAAATATGATGAGGATGTATGGATTTTACTTCTCATGGTAACAACATTTTGAGAAATGTGAATTTATTCAACATATTCTTCCTCTTCTTCCCCTTGTAAGTTGTATGATACATCCCCAAAAGAATTGAATCATTTTCCTTTTGTTTCCTTTGTCTCTATAGATTGGTTTGGTTGGTCTATCCCTTCTCCTTCCCCTCCTTCCTCCTTCACATCAGTGGGTTATTCAGAGGCCCATACTTTGAGTGCTTTTAGAAAATCTTCCATATTAATATTGTCAATTGGTGGGTTATTGTTTGTCATAGGAGGGGTGATTTTCTTAGGGGGAAACTTGAATAATTTCTTGGCGTGTGAGGTACATTATCCAACACTCTTCTTTGTATCAATGATTTCATTGGAGAGCTTCTTGAAAATCCTTTGGAAACTCTCCACGTCCATGGAATCTTGATCCATTTTGTCTTCTAGGGGTTTTGTTGTTGGGAATTTTACCCTGGTGGTGAATTTATCATTTTAGGATTTTCCCCCAGGATTTTCTTTTAAACTCATCATATCCTTTTCAACCTTGATGACCTCCTTAAATATGTCATTAAGAGTGTCATTTTCATCTCTTTTGAAAAACATGGCCTTTGATATTGGTAAAGCATAGGTATAGAATTCAATCAAAATTTCATCATCATATTTTGAAGCAAGGGAATTTTATTCATTAAGGTGAGAAACTTCTTATTAAAATATTTAAACTTTTCTTTTTCTCCATATTTGTCCTAGAGAGTTCGAAAACTAGCGTTGTTGGGTAATTATCATCTCCAAATGTCTCGATGAAATTAGTTTCAAAAGTATCCCAACTAGTGATTGAAGCTTGTGCCAATGAAAAATACGAAGTGGATGTTGAAATGGGTACTTGACACTGAGAGGGGGGGGAGTGAATCAATGTCACAAAACTTTGGATAATTTTCCACTTTTCACAAATTAACTGAACAATAAATATTTATTTCATTTTCTCAATCAATATATATAAAAGAATAAATACTTTATTTATTTATTTAACTTGAATGAATACATAAGATCAATCTTTGAATATCATCTTCAAACAATTATGAGAGACCCAACTCTTTGTTACAAGACCCAGCTTGTAGTTCTCAGATCCAACTGAGAAATGAGGAATCCAATCCTCATAACAAGTCCCAGCTTGCTGATATCAGATCCAACTGAGATGTGAGGAATCCAATCCTCATACAATACCCAACTTGTAAAGAGGCACCAACTTGATAGAATGAACCTTCATTCAATCCATTATATATAAATGTATATACTTCAACAAATTCAACTTCACATCTTCTCACCATTCCTTATTGTTTATATAGTCTTCCAACTGGTGTGAATTCGAATCATTGTGTCTTTTCATATTTGAACCATTGTACCTTTTCATTTAAAATGATAATATTATTCTTTAATTAATACCATTTATCCTTTTATCCTTTATTCATAATGCTCATGAATTAAATCTCTTTTAATCATGATTGTGTGTCGGTTATTTTGTATTCATGAGTTGATCACAGACATGGATCGACTCATTATATCGTACTCATGCTTCTGTTGTGTTCTCAGTTCAAAAACAGATCATATTTTGATCTTTTATCAATTCTCTGTATTATTCCAATGTTAACTCTCTGTCGAATTAAATCTTTAAGAGGCGCTTCCTTCAAACCATTTACATATGACCATATGCGCAAAACCACAACCTTATTGATTTGAGCGTTGCCTCTTCTTCTTCCCTATGTTTCTTTATTCCATACAACTACAGGTGGTGACCAGGCGCTAAGCTAAAGAAGTGCTTGATCACTTGTCAAGATCGACGGTCACGTTTTTATGTCACGATGATTTGGATGGTCCTCATTTACTTTAGAACTTCGGATATTCGTAGATCCTGAATTTTGGAGTAGCAATTCCTCTGAAGTGATTACCTACTGAATGAGTCATAAAGCAGTGGTGACCACTTGTTGTCGGTTAACACCTCCACTTACGCTATCCTTCCACTATACTTGATCATCGGTTGGGAAAGCTCCCGAAGTAGATCAACGGTTAACTTTGACTTCGGCCTTCGGCGCTTCGGGTGATTTCTCCTTCACATTCCTTCAATATTCTAGAGTTCATTTTGCCGAAGTAGAATGGACGATTGGATTTTATTCGCACGATGAATGGTTCTCGTTCATTTCAAAACTTTGGGACTTTGGGTATTTGCTAGTGGTGAAACTCCCGAAGTACAAAACTCCCGAAGCGACGTAACTTAATGACATCACTTATTGACATGGCACGGGCCGAGTGGATGCCATGTGTCACTCAGATTCATGATTTACACGTACTTGAAATGTCAATTTCATCTTGACACTTGTCATTATCTGACTGTGCCACGTGTCCTTGCTGACGTGGTATGTTGACATAGATCTCCCAATGTGGCACATATTCTTCTCCTAGATCTAATTGTTGTCCTAAATCCCGAAATGTATCTCAGATTGACAACTAAGAGTGACTTTGGAACTTCAGCCTTCGGGTGAACTCATATGTTCTGAATTCTTTTTTCTCCGAAGTGGTCAGTGTCTAAGTTGACCACTATTCTGATCCAACGACCATCATGTATTGTCCAGATCCGATGGTCCTCATTTACTTTGGGACTTTGGGTTTCGGCCTTCATCATTGCTTATCCTATCCTTCCACTTTACAGATCAAACGGTCAATATCACTCCCGAAATATTACTTAGATTAGACGACTCATGTCCTCTTCGGAACATTTGTGGCTTACACTTTCCTTCCACTTTACTCGATCCAACGGTCAGTATTTTATCCGAAGTGTTCCTCAGATTAGACGATTCATGTCCAGTTCAGGACTTTGGCCTTCCGGCAATCTTACTTATTCTCAACCCTTTTTGGTCGAAATGGTCAGTGTCGAAGTTGACCACTGTTGATCTAACAGTTCCCCTTTTCTATTCTAGATCAACGACTAATACTTAACTCTAGATTAAATCTTGATCTAATGGTTGAGAAACATTCTGAAGCTCCTACTTCATATCTGATGGTCCTTCTTTAACCCAAAAAAGATTAACTCAATCCAATGGTTATCGAGAATTCGTGTATTCTGGATCTTAGCCCTTTTGCCTTGCTTATCCTATACTTGCACTCAACTTGATCCAATGGTTGAGAATGCTCCTGAAGTATATCAACAATCAAGGATGATTGTGGGGTCCCAACTAGAACGACGTTTAAAAATATCATTGAGCTCCGCAATGGAAAATACACATTGGTAGTGGAACGGATGCCAATCGTAGATTTATTTGGCATATGACGATCGACGGTATAAACTAATTGCAGGATCAAAATTAACGCGTTGTTTAATTCTCCCTTCACGCTCCACAATCAATCCTTGCCCTTGATTTGGCGCTTGCATATCCGACGGTCACAACTTGATCTGATCGTTGACCAATCCTCCAACGATCCTTCTCTTGTAACTCCCAGATCTAACGATCCTGGTTTGTCCCGTAATGATAATGGATTACTTTTGTGCATCATTTCTTCTGAGTCTCCTATGCATCATATCTTCTGAGATTTTTGGGTTTGTACTTGGTTTCCAACTGAACCAAGGATATCTGCATGCTTTGATATTGTGTGATATAATACTCTTCCTTTCCTGATCTTTGATCTTTGGATATTGTCTAACATTTTCATTCTTTGCATACTTTCAATATGTTTTTCCTTCTGAGATTTGATCTCTTCATACTGTTTGACATCAATGACAATTTCATCTATGATAACTTATCATCACATCATAATGACATCGACTGTTGACATCAATGACAACATATCAATGACAATATGTCCAAAAGTGGAGTATTTACCTTCAAATGTATATGGAAAAAGTCTCCACACCATATCTTCATGTTCAACGTTCAATAATATAAATACCAACATAAATTTCTTGACATGATCTTCTACTAAATCTTTCTTATCAGAGCTGAACTTGGGTAAAAATTTATAGGGTGCTTAGATAAGGGATGGACTTCCCCCGAAACTATGATGACACCTTGGGCTAACCAGGGTTGATTATTAGGTTGATTTGTGTTTGTTGCAACCATACTTCTAGGACTTCCTGGGTTTTCTTATTTGGGTTCTTCTTCAGGTGGATCTCTAGGGTTTTGAGGTGGAATGGGTATTTTTCCACTGTCTAGAGATAAGAACTCTTCAAAGGTTAGTTGTGAAGGGTCATTTAATCTTATTATGATGTTTGAAAGTTGATAACAGGGAGAGCCAATGGTTAAGTTTCTAACATCATTTGAGGGATTGTTGTTGGTTGATATCCCTACGTGATGTCTTTGTCATGATTGTAAAGGAAACTCATACGGTTATTGACCAATCCGTTGACTAAGAACATGAGTTAGGGTATGGGAGATTTCGATCAATTAAGGAATGTCAGTTTCTCTCATTAGTTGAGAAGGATTTCACCGACTGAGGAGATAAGTGGGGGTTAGAATTGAGGTTGGGTCAAAATCAGGTATTAGCTCAGGGTTCACAGATTGAGACTCACCACAACGAGAAGGGTTTCTATGCGGGACAAAATGGGTAGGTTTATGTGATTTCTTACTGGCCATTCATTCATATTTCCCTCCTTCTAGTGCCATTTTTGTTGACAAGTCCAAATGGCATATCAAGTAGGAAAAGGAAAATGCCTAATGGAAATCCCCAATTAGGCTTACTCTTGTTTGTGATAGCACTTCCAACCAGTATGTGTGCCTATTTTCCACTAGGGTTAAATTAAATGGAAGAACAATTGAATTTTTTTCCACAAATTAAATTTAAATCTTAATTAAATTCTCTAAAATAGAAATGAAATTCACTATTCTATCCTATCTCTATTCTATTCTAACCTATCATAATCAAGAGAAAAACTAACTAAATGAATATAGTTCAAGATAACACCATTGATAGTAGAAATAGTTCATGTAAATCAATAATATATTAACACAATGAAATTACAGATTTGATCACAAATAGTTGTAGATAAAACCTGTAATATCATCACTATATTCACCAGAAATCATAACAACATAATCATTCCAAGCACTAAACATATAAATAGTTCATATGATGAGCATTCAAAAAACTTAAATAACAAACATATCAGTAGAGTATTCCCCAACACATTTGATAACAGTTATGATCCCAATATGCATTCTACTTTTCATTCATAAAGAGATAAAAGTATCATATACATGTACAATAGGAAAAATTCCCAGTATCTTCTTCAGAGTTCACTTTTATAATATAAGAAAGTATTTTTACATTATGTAATTGTCATCATTCTAGATGACAGTTACCTCTTTTTTTTCTATACCCCTACCTTTCATCATCCAATTTCTTCTTTACAAAATGTACAAAAACCAGAAATAATAAACCCCCTCTGAGTTTAAGTCGTTTAAAAAACTAATCCATGATCCATAGGATTGAGTTATCACATTCAACCTATCCAATTTTATTTCCTCAAGCTCTAGCTCACCATCATAAACCTTGTCAGTTAATCCTGCTTTCAATTATTTTCATGTTCCTTTCACAAACTCATATGCAACTGACACGCACTTCAAAGGCTAGGTGATGTATTGATTAACAATTCACATACCCACTTTATCCATCTATTCAATTTCCCATTTGGTTTTCTCCATGTTGTTTACCACCTCTGCTACCCATGTCTCATTAGGTCCTGCCATGTTTAATTCTTCATTAAGTGGCATGTGAAACATTTCCAGCAACTCATTGGTTGCATTCCACATTATTTCACATGATTTCTTGGAACTATCTATAGTTTCCTATATTTATGGGTAACTACACTTCCACCTGTCCATCAATATCTATTTTTCTCCATGTTTTCTTCTAGTGACTCTAAACAAACTTGAAAGGGCTTGTTTGTACAAGTTTTTCCAATGAATTATCCTTTCAAATGCATGATCTTTATCATCATATTGGACCTCAATTTCTCTTAATTGATCATCTAGTTTCATGATTTCTTGGTTATGACCCTGGATGTCATCTAATTCCATAAATAAATTTGTTTGTTCTTTCTTCAACAATTCATTTTCCTCCGCAGCCTCCTCTTTGAAAACATCAAGGAACTTATTTTCTTCCCTTCTTCTTTCTAGATAAAGCCTCTTTATTTATTCTTCTAATTGAGATATCACGTGACCCTATTGTTCAAAGATGTTATCTTGTTCTTTATTTTCCACCCTCAATCATGCCAACTCATGAACATATTCCTACTTGATATTTTCTATTTTAGCTTTATGGAGTTAATCTTTATTATATGCCATAATCTGGAATTAATATTCCAGTTGGTGTTTTTGTTGATGCAATTATTGTTCCAGAATCGTCACTTTACCTTTATAGTCCTCCAATTTGTAGTTGAGCTCATTTACCGTGATGGTATTAGCTCCAACAAATGTGTGCAATGTTGTTGCTATTTTTGTTGCTTCCTTTTAAGGGTTTTCCTTGGTTATATCCTATTTGATATTCCTCTTGTGTTTTCCATGTTCAAATGATTCTCCCATCCTTGTTCGTTTAGATGATCTCTTTGTGTTTCCCTTATTTGAGTTATTGTAATAGAATTTCCCTATAGTTATCACTTCATCATCAAATTCCATCAACTTCAAATGATATTACATTTAGAGGGGTCCATGGGTTTATAGGAGAAGTGAGTATTAATACTTCCTTGGTAGATCGTGGAGTGGAGATCCCACTTCTATATATTCTTCTTTCTTTATTATATCTTATTTTTCCTTGTGGGCTTCTTATTCAATGTTATTTGTTCCTCAACATATTTGTGGGCTTCTTCTACTACTACTCTTTTTCATTCTTCCTTGGCTTTGTAGGCTCATCAACTTTGTGAGATTCGATGTTTGCATGCTTATTTTTCTTTTATGTGGATTTGTGAGTTGCTTCATCCTTAACAACTTTGCGGGATTCTTCGGCTTTATAAGTTTTACAAGCTTCTTTTATTTTACCATCTTTTTGGGCTTCTTCATATCTAGCATCTTTGTGGGCTTCTTCATCTTTAGCAACTTTGTAGGATTCTCCATCTTTAGCAACTTTACAAGATGCTTCATCAAGTGAATTTTCCTATTCTTCATTTTTCTTCATTCTCTCCTTTGCATCAAACCGTTTCTACAATGCTCCCTCATCTCTCTCTTGTTGAGCCTTTTTCTCTACCTCCAACATTTCCCAGGTATCAACCACTAGCTTATGTAGTTGTTCTTGAAATGTGATTTTCCTCATTTCCTGTTTGGCCAGAAAAGGGTCAATCTAGTGTATCCCTAATACACCAGCTAATACTTCTTCATAGGGTTTAACCTATCCTCCTCTTCTTTATATTCATGGTGAAAAGGGGGAATCATCTTCGAATTTTTATAATGATTAGATACAACCTTCTTGGGGTTGTTCCCTTTTGTCATCCCTATACATAAAATCAACTCTTTAAGAGTTTCTTTTTTTTTTTTCACGAGGAACATTTTTCAAGGTGTACTTCCCTAGTTTTATAGGGAAAGTGAGACAGCTTATTTTATTCCCTATTTGCATAGTTGTGGTTATGCCTGCTTTGACTATCTGATATTCTACCTCTCAGGCTAGTAGTTTATCTGGAACATATATAGGTAGAAAACGTGGAGGGGAATTACAACCAAATATGTGAATATAGGTATACTTTTTCTCCATATACTAGTTTTCAATTTCCTGTAGGGTTTATGGGGCTTCTCCCAACAACCTTTGAAGGGTATAACCAAAAATAAGTGATATAATGGTGGCACAAAACAATAAAAAATATGGTGAAAATTCCCATGGTACTTGCTTACCCATAACTTAGAGAAATATACATGAATGGGGGGTAAATCATGGGTCCATTTCTTGTTCATTTAGGGAATAGGAATATAGGAAAAAATAACATCAATAAGAAAGGAGAACATATAAAAACTTGAGTGTTCACCTACATGTGTTTCTTGGATATTGAGGTCGATATTGAATGATAGAATTGATGCTCAATTGAAAATTAATCCCTTTTCCACCATCTAATGTGCCTTGGTCATCCATTCGAGCTTGAAATGTACACAAATCTCCTCCCCATATAGTTTGAAAATTATGGCTATTAGGAAACCGATATGGCGCCATGAAGTATTGAGTATCAGATACCCTACTGAATTTGGTGATGAAGGGTGTATCTTCCTCCCACCAATCGTGGAGAATGTCCAACGGCTTTGGTTTTCCTTGGAAAATGATTCCATGAATGACTTATTTAGGAAGACTAGGGGCTTCACCATTTGATAAATTTGATCAAAGCTATCTGGGGTCAAATGGGCTATTGGAGTCCATTTTCTATTGGTGATTTTCTAAGCTTGTGCATTCATTTTCTTGTATTCCCATCTAGATACTTCATTATATGGTAAAATAGCAAGTTGAGCATCAATGGCATGGATACCACTCTTCTATATGTTTTGGTAAAGCCTTATGTATAGGTCGTCTTCTGAAAATTCCTTTCTACTGAAAATTTAGTATATGTCCTCCCATACGTGGCATCTATGAAGTCCAATGTTGTGATTAGCGTCTAATACTGTGATTGCATCATTTCCATCTATTTGAGTCGACATAGTAGGTAGTGTTGTTCTTCCCCTAAAACCTAAATCCTTCGACATATTTTCATTCCAATTACCTGCAAGATTCACACCATCATAAGTTTTCAACAGTGTATGAAATATATAGTTCTCTTAGTTTACAAGTAACTATGTACTATAGCTTTTATGTTCGAAAATATTAAATATAACTCAAAAGATATGCTACATTAATGCACACAACTTTCATATGACCTGAGAGTTAATGGTGTATCATGTGAATGATCAAATCCTTGTTCGACACTAGGTCTATTTGTTGTCAAAAATAATCAATGCATTAACTCTTCAATTTCACCACAAGCGGAAAAAGTGCAAACGACGGTCATTTTCAGAGCATATATTTGCAGGGAGATATCATTTGTGATTTGCAGTGTACGATCAAATGCAAGGAATCACCAAGATTAACATAGTCTGAATCACCCTCGAGGTTTTCTTTGCAAGTTTTGTGGGTGCATGAGAGAAAAGAGTAAATGTATTAAGGTTGGAAGATGTCCATAGAGATCGCTCCACAAGATTTGAGAGATGTAATGTGTGAGAAATACAGGGAATCATAAGAAGCATTCTGGTGTGAATTTCTTGCAGGAAATATTGATCAAGTAATGTGGCTTGTGGTTTTCAGAAAAAAGTATTAATAGGTATACATGTATTGTTCCTGTGAAATACTTGGGAACATTTTCCTATGAACATGTGGTTTGTAGATTGGGGTGAATGATGGCACTGTCAACAAATGACTCAACAAGGAATTCTTGCAAGGTTTCTCTTTCAAGATTGTTCGTCATTGATTTCAAGTAATTGTATACTTGGAGCCAAAGTGTGAACACCGTGCACATATGATTACCTGTAATGCCTCATTGGTCGGGGTTTTATATTTGATTGGTAGTTTTTTGGGGGCCACCCCTTGAGAAAGTTCTTTCAACTGTTAAAACTAATGCAAAGAAGAAATTCCCACAAGAAATGCAGGGTTCAACATCAACAAAGAAGAGGGCACACCTTTTTACCTGCTATGTTGAAAAACCCCAAATTACACAGAACATGCAGCAAATTTGAGAATCATTAAAGGTCTAGAGTATCTCAAAATGGTTCATTAGTAACATCAAGGGGAGGGAAATCGTCCATGTCACTTGGTAGTTTAATCCTCAGAAAACATATTGTATCTGATATAACATTAAGTAGAAATTTTATAGGGGAACCCATTCAATTTTCCTAAGAGAGCGAAATTAAATTGGAATTGTTGTGGGTACAACACCACCTCCAATTCATGGTTTTTCCTTTAAATGAGTGCAACCTTGAAAAGTTATGAATCTGTGATTCTTGTAGCGACTTGTTAATAAAATGACTTTCAATCTAAATTGCATATAAAAGGTGAAAATATGCAAAACTAGACAAATTTACCTTGGATATCTCCTTGGTATACATATCTTGTAGATACTGGAATACTTATGGAAAAAATAGGTAATAATAGTCTATGAGACAGTTCAAAGGCATAGGTTTAGAAAGAAATTTAAGAATGAAAGTGACAAAAAGAGTAAAAATCGAGAACCCAACATCTACCCCACACGGAATATGTTGCATGTCCTCATGCAATAAAAATGCTTTGTTCCCTCAAAAATGTGTTTCCTCTTTTGAAACCTTTCGAAATTGTTCAAAACTGTTGATGATCCTGAGATTCTAAACATGTTTTGTAGCATCAATTAAGATATTCAAGACATATGATAAGCTTGGGCCTTTCTCTTTACTACATTGAGCTTAATTCTCATCCTTCGATTTCAAATCTTGACTTGTTAGCTTTGGCTATACCATTTCCTGACTTTCTTTATGAGGAACTTTTTCTCAGCTTCAAGTTGTTCATTTTCCCTCTGTAATTTGAAAATATTACTCTTCATCGTTTCATTTTCATTTTTAATATGTAAATTAAGAAATTCCATTTCTTGAATCTTTGATTTTAACTTCTTGATTTTTTTGACTCATTTTTGTGGCTTTGAAGAATACGGTATTGATTCTGGAATCACCTCCTTCTCAATATCTATTTTTGTATAATACTCATTTTCTTGAGCCATATGTTCATCAAAATTTGTAGCTAAATCATCATTAGGTTTAGACAACTTACCCCTATCTCGAGGACTTAGTGAAATAATGAAAGATAAATATGTTATGGGCTTCTTAATAAAATTCATATGGACGTCATCAACTTGTGTGTCTCGGTTCTACTCTTTACCTGATTCTTCAAGCTCAATCAATTATTTTTCTTGTACTGTACTATTTTCGTCTTGTTGCATGTTGATAAC